>JACSZP010016700.1:0-19716 GCA_016161895.1 Pinna nobilis | reverse complement strand
GTATTATGATTCCATTTAGCTCTTTGCCTTGTCGAATTCTTTCTGCCATGGTTTCTACTGTAATTACAAAAAGTAATTATGAGAGAGGACATCCTTGACGTATTCCCCTTGAGAGTGTGAATGATTCAGATATCCATCCATTGTTCTTGACTTTGCAGTTTATGTTATTGTACAGTGATTTTACCCATTTTTGAAAACTCTGTTAAAATCCAAAATGATTCAATGCTTCAAACATATATACCCATTCTACGGTGTCTAATGCCTTGATAAAATCTAAAAATAATATTGATCCCTGTATTTCAAACTTTTCTGCATAATCTATGATGTCCTAAATGAGTCTAATGTTATAACTTATATTCGTCCTTTAATGAAGCCATTTTGATCTGTATTAATTATTTTTGGTAGGATAGGTTTTATTCTAGAGGCCAAGCAGTTAGCGACTATTTTATAGCCAGTGTTCAATAACGTTACTGGCCTCCAATTAGCGAGATCTAATGGGTCTTCTTTTTTGTACATTAGAGATAGAATTCCTGGGTTTTTTTTAGTGTTGGACAAAGTGCCTGTGTCATAGCCTTCATGTTGTTGTTGCGGTGTTGTTTAACGTCCCACTCAAGAATATTTCACTCAGGGTTCTTTAACGTGCAAACACCTATTGTGACACGGGACCTCGGTTTTACTGTCTCATCCGAAAGACAGGGACGGCCAACCGCGGAGTGGCGCTGCGGGAATCGAACCCCGGACCCCTCGGCTCGACGTCGAACACGCTAACCACTCGGCCATGGAGGCCCCTCATAGCCTTCATTTAGTGCTTGTAATACTATTTTCACAACTTTTTAGTGAAATGTTCTATGAAATTCAACCTGGCCCTGGTGATTTGTTTTGTCTCTTACTGTAGATAGCATTTATACATTCTTTTTCGGTTAAAGGTCCTTCTTTTGATGTACTGTTGTTTTCACTTAATTTGTTTATTTTTGTAGTAGAGATAACAGATTTTATGTCCTGTTTATTTGGATTTTTAGATGTATATAGTGATTTATAATAATCTTTTTGTCATTGTAGTGTCCTGCCATCATCAGTTATTACTTTTTATCACAATCATACAGCTGCGATATAGATTTTTGTTGTTGTCTTGGTTTTTTTTCTAGAGACAGGGAGTACTTAGTATTTTTTTCGCCCTCTTCAGCCCAGTTAATTCGAGACCTTTATTGTGCACCCTGGCCTTAACTGAGTATTCATTTTCGAGTTCTTTTTCTAGGTTTTTTTATTTCATCTGTATTATCATTGGATAGCATGGCCTTTTTAAATTGCTCTTCTAATTTTGTTACTTTGCTTTTCCGTTGTTATTTTTTTGCCATACTTTCGCCATATTTTATTGTAGCTTCTTTTATTTCCTTTTTACATTTTTCCCATTTAGTTACATTTTCTGTGCCGTTTATGCCAATAATATCATCAACAGTTTTATTTATCATATGTATGTACATGTACTTTTCATCTTTGAGTAAATCATTGTTTAACTTCCAGTATCTTGGTCCTCTGTTTATCTCTTTTGTGTCTATTTTTAGTGACACAGCCAGATAATCAGTAAAGTTAATTTGCGCAGGTCTATATCAGAGTTGACGATTTTTTGTTTTAATTCTTGCTGAATGAGGAAGAAATCATTTCGACTTGCATCGTTATTTGAGTTTTTTCTTTTCCATGTATACTGTAGTTTATAGTCATTTTTTTCTTTCCATTGATCAATAAGATTAAAATAAGATTTTATATTTTTCAAATTTGTATTAACCTGTATTTGATTTTCTATCTGTTACATTAATGATGTCATTCCAATCACCTGCTAGGATTTTTAAGCCTTTACCTTTGTCTTTAATCAAATTCTTTAGTTTTCTGAAAAGGGTGTTTCTTTTGTGAGGGTCATTTGGGGCATAAATATTAGTGATTGAGTAGGTTGTTTCATTTATTTTAATGTTAGCTATGATGTACCTTCCATCAGTGTTAGATTTATAGTCTGTTATATCAGCATGAAGAGATTTGTGAATGAGTATGCTTACCCCCTTACTATTGGAGTTACCAAAAGTATGTTTACAGTGTCCTTGCCATTCTGCATTGACAAATTGCTCAATGTCTACAGTGTAATGAGTTTCCTGAAGTAGAATTATGTTGGTTTTTTGTTGTTTAATCCATTCATAGAGCCTACTGTAAATCCAGTAATATTCGCGAGAATTTTATTTTCGCGTTATTACGCGAGAGCATTCACTCGCGAAAATAAAGTCCTCGCTAAATATAATAACCTGATATTAAAATGCATCAAACAACACAAATTATAAACTTAAATTCACAAGCGCGAAAATAAAGTATCGCGAATAATTACATGGCCATTGATTCGTTAAAATAAATTTCCGCGAAAATTTCTGGATTTACAGTATATCGTTTTAATTTATCTCTTAAACCCAGGGTATTTACAGTGATAATATGAACTGTAGTGTACATTGTGGTAGTTTACATTTTTTTTGATGCACATATTATGAATTGTGAATATATTATACATTTGATATCTTTAAAAAGTTTACACATATGTTCATATTTCATTACATTTTGAATTCTTTCATCATATGAATTTATAACACATGTACATCTTTCTATATCAAAGTCTTTCATTATTTGAGTTTGCTTAATGATGTCTTGTATATGTATTTTATACAGTGTTTTAGCATGAATGTTCATAATAAACTATATTGAGTTTTAACCTCTTTTTGTTTCTTTTTCTTTGGTCTGTTTTTGCCTCCCTTTCCTCTAGTGGGGTTGGTGGAGAACGAGTTTCTGGTTGTAGACTGCTGGACTTTCTGCATGGAGTATTTAGTAGATACTTGTCCATTTTCAAACATTGTTTAACTAAGTCAAGAACAGGTTTTCAGTATGGTATTTGATGCACGTAGGCCCACGAAGGGTCAAAATCGGCCCTGTGACAGAAATTTACTAATCTCACATATATCAAATAGCCGGACACATGTAGTGTAAAAATTCATTTGAATTTCATTTTTACCAAGGGAAACCCATTTTTTTGACAAATAAATAAACAGATAAAATATACAAAATCAAAGTACTGAAAGTACTGCTAAACAGAAATGGCTGTATTCTTGTTTAACGCTATGCTCAAGAATACTTCACTTATATTGAGACATCATTGTGTGCAGATAAAATCTACAACTAAAAGACATTAATTTTGGATTCTTATCTGTTGTTTTATAGCAAATTGTTTTCAGATTTTTCATTTCAGAGACATTTGTGCGACATTTTCCCATGATTATAATGTGCCAAATTGTTTAAAATGGCTGCCTCATAAAATAGTAAAATGTTGTTTCCATGTATGAGCACAGGTCTGCCCCACTAAAGATTTATGAAAATAAAAAACGTCATGCTATTATATCTTAACTGACAGTAAAATGATTTTAGGGCAGACCTGTGCTTTATTATACAAATTGAACATTTTGTCCTCAAACTATGCTCATTTTAAGCAAATTTTTGCTTAATTCCAATTTCACGTAATGGGGGGGGGGGGGTATCTGGCACTAAACTCAAAATTGTTTCAACCTTGGTAAAGCACAATATCCATACTATCTTAAAGCACAAAATTTGTCCTCATAACAATGATTTCACAAGGCCAATTTTGACCCTTCGTGGGCCTACTCCTTTACCTTTCACGTCTAGATTAAAAAAAACATAACATCTAAGGTTGATAGGTCTAAGTCTACGGCTAGGCGAATTTACATTGTAATACCTTCAAATCCGTGATAGTTGGAGTAAAAAATGTCATAAATTTTTCTGCTTTTTATTTTGGTGAGGGGGTGGATTTTTTTTGTGGATTTTTTTAATAACCCATCTTTTCCTATACCATGTCACTTGTACGAGATTCACACTACAAAAAATACTCACAACTTCCGCTATATTACTCCAAGTGAAGTCTTGAATTCCCATATCTGTATTTAGAATAAAATGCCTCGTTAATTTGTATTGTAATGTAATGCTTTATTTGGTAAACGAGGATTGCCGACAGCTCGAAAAATTAACTTGGCTCTGTTCCCGAGTAATACAAATACAATACAAGTAATATTATTTCGTAATATACTTTGACAGACACCAGGTTCTCATTTGTCCGTGGGAAAATACAAATGTATACAAAATCAAACACAGATCACTGAAATTTCATGAGTGGGATCAGGTATAATGTTTGAATAAGCATTCCCGCTTGTCCAGTCACGCCTACTTTATATCCATTGTCAGATGGAATTACAATCTAACCCTATTTTTAGAGACTCGCCAAGTGAATATGTAAATATGGCCACAAATAAAAGTAGCATTTTTAATTCGGCTGATTAATATAAGAAAAACACAACTTTGGGAACCATACGTTTGGGCAACAGAGGCCAGGTAGTCTTTACGTCAGTGTGTTACTATGGAAATTTGGACAGTAGTGAAGGATGAATGCCCGTCACAACAGGCATGCACAAGTCAGCAGCCATCCTCAAATAGGTAACTCAATACTAGTATTTCATAATGTAATACGCAGTAANNACGCAGTAATTGCGAACAAAATCGATGAAATAAACCTAACTTTTGTAAATACAAATAAGGTTTATCAAGTCACTATTATTTTAAACACTTCTGACATTCGGGTGGTTCTGAACGTTATCTTAAGGGGGGTTTGAAAAAGCCCAAGTTTTGAAGATTGTGTGTGACATTTGGATTCCATGCGCCATTTGCTTGATATCAAAGACGTTAGACATTTATAAATATCGTTACCAATCCATGAAAATCATTCGTTAAAAATATATGGTACGCAATTATTGTTGTATCCAATTGTTTCGGTGGTGAAACCATATTGTACGCCACTGTTCCAGTGGTGAAGTCATGTGGTACTCAACTGTTCCATTGGTGAAACCATATGGTACGCCACTTTTCCAGTTGTGTATTCATATGGTACCCAACTCTCCCACTGGTGAAACCATGTGATACACAACTGTTCCAGTAGTGCACTCATATGATAAGCAACTGTTCCAATAGTGAAACATATGGTACGCAACTGTTCCATTGGTGAAACCATGTGATACGCAACTGTTCCAGTAGTGTATTCGTATTGTAAGTATCTGTTCCAGTGAAGTAAGCATATTATCTGCAACTATTTCAGTAGTGAATTCACATAATATGCAACTATTCCAGTGTTTGAACCATATGGTACGCAACTGTTCCAGTGGTTGATGTATTTTAAAGTTATGCATTAAGACCGAAAGCTCAAGGGTTCGAGTCCTAGATGCTTTATTGCTTATTTCCCCGTTCATTTGGAAAAGACAGCACAAACACGAAAACTTTTGAAGCCTTCATAGGGATTTTATTCACCCTCCCCCGTATTTTAATACATTTTTAGTAACATGAATGCCAGTAAATGAAGAGAGCAGGAGATCTTAGCCATCCAAATGACAGTCATCTGGCCAAGTTGATACTTTACCCAGGGTCCCAATCTTCTTCATATGTTATATACGTCCAGGTTCTGTTTCATTTGGTAATCCTGAGATAAGGTTCCGACTTTAGAAAGGTCTTATTTTTCTTATTTAACACCCTCTTCCCCGCAAATCCTTTTTTCTTCTTTTTTTGTGTATACGAAACTGGGTAAAATCGGTGAAGTAGAAGATACCAAGGGACATTCCAAACAGAACAAGTCAACGACAGACAAAATCATGACCAAAACAAAAAGGAGACAAAATTACAAACAGAAATACACAAATACACTCACAACGAAAAACAGTGCAACACGAACCCCACCAAAACCGGGGGGTGAGCTCAGGTGCTCCGGAAGGGCAAGCAACTCCCGCTCCACGTGCGACACCGGTCGCGCCACACAGCTCCGAATACAAGAATAAGTCACAATCGTTGATGGCCACAAACGAGAAAAGAGGGGATCGGGACAAGGCATGCGACAGGGGGAACACACCCCCCATTATGCTCCCACAGACCAACCGTCTGATCAACCAGGCCATGATGGCACGCCGCTTCACACACCATCGAACACGGGAACAAATCACAATCGGTGATGGCTACAAACGAGCAAACAGGATCAGGACCAGGCATGCGACAGGGGGTACACATCCCTCATCATGCCCATACAGACCAACTGTTTGACCAACCAGGCATGATGTTATTTATATGTATTTTATACAGTTTTTTAACATGAATGTTCATAATAAACTATATTGAGTTTAAACCTCTTTTTTTTTCTTTTTCTTTGATCTGTTTTTGCCCCCCCCCCCTTTCTTCTAGTGGGGTTGGTGGAGAACGAGTTTCTGGTTGTAGACTGCTGGACTTTCTGCATGGAGTATTTAGTAGATACTTGTCCATTTTCAAACATTGTTTGACTAAGTCAAGAACAGGTTTTCAGTATGGTATTTGATGCACGTATTTAAAGACTGCAACGGATTATAGGATAAATTGAAATTTTGGCTGCTGTATAATATTCGGTATTTCCAACCTTACAGTAGGAGCTAAATGAAGGGAAAATTAAATACTCAAGTTTTCGATTGAAACACATTATCCATGGGACTGCAGAAATTTGAGGCGAATCGTAAATGAACTTAATATTTTTTCTGCAATAAAAAGGCAAAAATAATGAAGAGCGACGATTTCTAGGTTACAATTTCGCATTCATAAACAGGGATTTTAATTTTCGTCAAAATATGTGGCTTCGTTGTTAGCGTGTTCGATCTCTGTTGTAACCACTAGGTCACTATAACGGTGAGTCTAGATTTCATACCATAAATTATATCAACGAATGTGCCACCACCAGTCCATCCATAAATGTTTACGAATAAACCTAAATTTTGACCTATTCTAAAATATATGTAATACAATTGATTATTTACAGTTTGTCTATTTGTTTAAGTTCTCAACTCGGTTTATTTGATGATCTGAAAACGGAATTTATAAGATTTATTAAAAAAGTTTGCAATATACCGTGAAATGATTATATCTAAATATACCTAGTCAGCATGTCATAAATTTCTCTGCTTTTTTATTTTGGTGAGGGGGTGGATTTTTGTTTTGTTGGATTTTTTTAATAACCCATCTTTTCCTATACCATGTCACTTGAACAAGATCAACACTACAAAAAATACTCACAACTTCCGCTATATTACTCCAAGTGAATTCTTGAATTCCCATATCTGTACTCAGAATAAAATGCCTCGTTAATTTGTATTGTAATGTAATGCTTTATTTGGTAAACGAGGATTGCCGACAGCTCGAAAAATTAACTTGGCTCTGTTCCCGAGTAACACAAATACAATACAAGTAATATTATTTCGTAATATACTTTGACAGACACCAGGTTCTCATTTGTCCATGGGAAAATACAAATGTATACTAAATCAAACACAGATCACTGAAAATTCATGAGTGGGATCAGGTATAATGTTTGAATAAGCATCCCCGCTTGTCCAGTCACGCCTACTTTATATCCTTTGTCAGATGGAATTACAATCTAACCCTATTTTTAGAGACTCGCTAAGTGAATATGTAAATATGGCCACAAATAAAAGTAGCATTTTTAATTCAGGTGATTAATATAAGAAAAACACAACTTTGGGAACCATACGTTTGGGTAACAAAGGCCAGGTAGTCTTTACGTCAATGTGTTACTATGGAAATTTGGACAGTAGTGAAGGATGAATGCCCGTCACAACAGGCATGNNTGAAATAAACCTAACTTTTGTAAAAACAAATAAAGTTTATCAAATCACTATTATTTTAAACACTTCTGACATTCGAGTGGTTCTGAACGTTATCTTAAGGAGATTTGAAAAAGCTCAAGTTTTGAAGATTTTGTATGGCATTTGGATTCCATGCGCCATTTGCTTGATATCAATGACGTTAGACATTTATAAATATCGTTACCAGTCCATGAAAATCATTCGTTAAAAATATATATGGTACGCAATTATTATTGTATCCAACTGTTTCGGTTGTGAAACCATATTGTACGCCACTGTTCCAGTGGTGAAACCATGTGGTACTCAACTGTTCCATTGGTGAAACCATATGGTACGCCACTGTTCCATTTGTGTATTCATTTATGGAATAAAATAGGGAGCCTTAGTGGCTGAATGGTTAGAGCATTGCGCTTTAAACTCCTAAAACTCTCACCTCTTGTTGGCACGGGTTCGAAACCCGTTGGAATCTAATTTAATTATTTTTGAAAGTTTGCCAGTTTACTTGCGGAAGGCTGGTGGTCTCTGCCCGGATGAGACAGTTAATACTGAGGTCCCGTGTCACAGTAGGTGTTGGCGCATTAAAGAAATCAGCTCCCTGCTCTACGGCCAGCAATGCCGAGCATCGGCAAGATTTTTAGCCCTTCATAGGCACACGATGACGTCTCCATATGAGTGAAATATTCTTGAGTGGGACGTTCAACAACAGTACCATACCATACTATTTTGAACTGTTCTCTCGTCGACCAATTAAAACTGGTCGCTAATTTATGACTGAAATATTGTTGAATGTAGCGTTAAGCAAAAACAATGATGTAATATTATTAACTTTAAAGAAGCTCAACTAATTATTCGTGATTATTACACATTTGAGTTCCACAACAGGAAAACTATCACACTAAAAACAGGTTTCTGGGTAAAATTTTACAGTATGAAAATCTAAAATTAATTCCAAATTATATTTAAATCTTTCCACAATAATATTTTACCCCTCAAGACAGGACGAGTTGTACTTTACAATTTTGAGATGTCTTTGTGGAACTTGAGTTCCTCTGGATGTTAGTAGATGGACTTGGCTGGATGAGAATAGAGACATAAGAATAAAGAGACATGTCTGATGAGAAGATTAAAGAGACATGTCTGATGAGAAGATTGACCTGTTTGGTCTGCAGACCTGTGTATTGGACTGTTGTTACAATCATACCTTGTTGAAATGCTGTTTCCACTCACAGTTAAGAGTATGGGGGAAACTAGACTCTATTGCATATGATAATAGATATTATTCTATTATTTTCTTAAGATGTAATACGCTGGATTATAGACAACATTGGTGAATGTTGTATACATTTAAGTTTAAGTGTATTTATAAATATGAATATAAATATTAGTAAAATTTTACCTGATTAAATCTATGAATTTTACATTTTTGTTTGCTTTTCTTTTTTTTTTTCTTCATCTTCCTTTGTATTTATTTTGCCCTACCAGAGATTTTCGTCGAAAGAGACTTTAGGTTTGCACTCTGTTTGTCAGTCAGTTGGTCCGGCAAATAGGTTTTCCATATTTTTTTCACCATTCTTCATCAGAAGGGCTGGATAGAATAAAAACTGAATGCAACTGTGACTTTTTACCTATTGTCTTTAATCCCTGTTTATGCTGGTTTTACTCAGGTGAGCGTTATAGGCCCATTTGGGCCTCTTCATTTAATTGCTCTTCTAATGTTGTTACTTTGCTTTTCCGGTTTTTTTTGCCATAGTTTCGCCATATTTTATTGTAGCTTCCTTTATTTCTTTTTTTCATATTTCCAATTTAGTTACATTTTCTGTGTTGTTTATGCCAATAATATCATCAACATTTTTATTTAATATATTTATGTACTTTTCATCTTTGAGTAAATCATTGTTTAACTTCCAGTATCCCGGTCCTCTGTTTTTCTCTTTTATGTCTATCTTAGTGACACAGCCAGATAACCAGTAAATTTAATTTGCGCAGGTCTTATTTCAGAGTTGACGATTTTTTGTTTTAATTCTTGCTGAATGAGGAAGAAGTCATTTCGACTTGCATCGTTATTTGAGTTTTTCTTTTCCATGTATACTGTAGTTAATTGTCATTTTTTCTTCCCATGGATCAATAAGATTAAAATAAGATTTTATATTTTTCAAATTTGTATTAACCTCTATTTGATTTTCTATCCATTACATTAATGATGTCATCCCAATCACCTGTTAGGATTTTTAAGCCTTGTCTTCAATTAAATTCTTTAGTTTCCTGAAAAGGGTGTTTCTTTTGTGAGGGTCATTTGGGGCATAAATATTAGTGATTGAGTAGGTTGTTTCATTTATTTTAATGTTAGCTACGATGTACCTTCCTTCAGTGTAAGATGTATAGTCTGTTATATCAGCATTAAGAGATTTGTGAATGAGTATGCTTACCCCCTTGCTATTGGAGTTACCAAAAGTATGTTTACAGTGTCCTTGCCATTCTGCATTGACAAATTGCCCAATGTCTACGGTTCATTCCCACTTAGCCAAAAGTTTGAAATATCTATTCCCACATGGCCAAAATTGTGATTTTCACACCTGAGGAATTACCTTAGTATAATATGTTTTACATTACCTGTCCTGAGAATGGCTACTAAAAATTAAAGAAAATAAATGAATATATATACATATTTGTACGAAAAGGGCTGGTTAGAACCCAGCTAAACCACGCTAAACTGAAAAACTTTCAGTGCAATCATTTTGAATGTATGAATGATAATTTTTTTAACCCTTTAACTACCGAAATTTAGAGAAATTTTAAGATATCTAATATAATGCTAAAAAGCAAATTTTTCAGTTTTTAACTTACTTTTACATATATCGACCCATACATTACTTGAAACATAATAACAATAGGAGTAAGATTTTGCAACGTTACGCAACTCTCCCAGTGGTGAAACCATGTGATACACAACTGTTCCAGTAGTGCATTCATATGATACGCAACTGTTCCAATGGTGAAACATATGGTAAGCAACTGTTCCATTGGTGAAATCATGTGATACGCAACTGTTCCAGTAGTGTACTCGTATGGTAAGTATCTGTTCCAGTGAAGTAAGCATATTATCTGCAACTATTTCAGTAGTGAATTCACATAGTAAGCAACTATTCCAGTGTTTGAACCATATGGTACGCAACTGTTCCAGTGGTGGATGTACTNNGGATTTTATTTACCCTCCCCCGTATTTCAATACATTTTTAGGTAACATGAATTCCAGTAAATGAAGAGATCAGGAGATCTTAGCCATCCAAATGACAGCCATCTGGCCAAGTTGATACTGCACCCAGGGTCCTAAACTTCTTCATATGTTATATACGTCCAGGTTCTGTTTCATTTGGTAATCCTGAGATTAGGTTCCGACTTTAGATAGGTCTTATTTTTCTTATTTAACACCCTCTTCCCCGCAAATCCTTATTTCTTCTTTTTTGTGTATACGAAACTGGGTAAAATCGGTGAAGTAGAAGATACCAAGGAACATTCCAAACAGAACAAGTCAACGACAGACAAAATCATGACCAAAACAAAAAGGAGACAAAATTACAAACAGAAATACACAAATACACTCACAACGCAAAACAGAACAACATGAACCCCACCAAAAACCGGGGGGTGAGCTCAGGTGCTCCGGAAGGGCAAGCAACTCCCGCTCCACGTGCGACACCCGTCGCGCCACACATCCCCGAATACAAGAATAAGTCACAATCGTTGATGGCCACAAACGAGAAAAGAGGGGATCGGGACCAGGCATGCGACAGGGGGAACACACCCCCCATTATGCTCCCACAGACCAACCGTCTGATCAACCAGGCCATGATGGCATGCCGCTTCACACACCATCGAACACGGGAACAAATCACAATCGGTGATGGTTACATACGAGCAAACGGGATCAAGACCAGGCATGCGACAGGGGGAACACATACCTCATCATGCGTATACAGACCAACCGTTTGACCAACCAGGCATGATGTCATTTATATGTATTTTATACAGTTTTTTTTTACATGAATGTTCATAATAAACTATATTGAGTTTAAACCTCTTTTGTTTCTTTTCTTTGGTCTGTTTTTGCCTCCCTTTCCTCTAGTGGGGTTGATGGAGAACGAGTTTCTGGTTGTAGACTGCTGGACTTTCTGCATGGAGTATTTAGTAGATACTTGTCCATTTTCAAGCATTGTTTGACTAAGTCAAGAACAGGTTTTCAGTATGGTATTTGATGCACGTATTTAAAGACTGCAACGGATTATAGGATAAATTGAAATTTTGGCTGCTGTTTAATATTCGGTATTTCCAACCTTACAGTAGGAGCTAAATAAAGAGAAAATTAAATACTCAAGCTATTCGATTGAAACACATTATCCATGGGACTGCAGAAATTTGAGGCGAATCGTAAATGAGTTTAATATTTTTTCTGCAATAAAAAGGCGAACATAATGCAGAGCGAGAATTTCTAGGTTACAATTTCGCATTCATAAACAGGGATTTTAATTTTCGTCAAAATATGTGGCTTCGTTGTTAGGGTGTTCGATCTCTGTTGTAACCACTAGGTCACTATAACGGTGAGTCTAGATTTTATACCAAAAATTATACCAACGAATGTACCACCACCAGCCCATACATAAATGTTTACGAATAACCCTAAATTTTGAACTATTCTAAAATATATGTAATCCAATAGATTATTTACAGTTTGTTTATTTGTTTAAGTTCTCAACTCGGTATATTTGATGATCTGAAAACGGAATTTATAAGATTAATTAAAAAGATATGCAATATACCGTGAAATGATAATATCTAAAGATACCTAGTCAGCTTTGTCTTCACGCTCCTTACCTTCATTACTCACCTATCGAGGTATCCTTTACACCTGTCGTTATATGGGTCACGCAGCATCAGTGAATGCATATAAAAACTAAGCTGAAGATACCGAAGGGTCATTAAACATTTCTGGAGTATATACACGTAAATATATGTATATATATGCGTTTTAGAGAATTAAATTATAGACAGGAGATAAATTTTCTTTGTAGTGACATCGATATAATTGAATTAATATGTGGTATTTTTCACATTGTCGAGTGATTTTTCTATTCATATAAAATGTGACACTGCACACATATGTTGCTTCAAATATGTTTTGCCAAGCTGAATGTAAGTAACAATCGAAAGGTGGAGAAATGCAGAATAAGTTTTTTCTGCTTTCTAAAATAGTATCCTGTCGTATAAATTTAACAGTATACATATATACATGTATATATAGAAATATAAATAAATGTAGATATTTTATTTAAAGGAAACGTTTTGTAAGCTGCAAATGTAAATAGTTCCTCTACAGGACAGATGAATATGCATTCACAGATGCTGATTGACCCATATAATGACAGGTGTAAAAACACATTTGCAGTTTATTATTGAGGGTCAGGTGCGCGAAGAAGAAACTGGCTTGACACCGCCAGTGTGACAATTAGTAGTACAAACGGGTAAGACATATTGCATTTTATATTATTGTTTAAAATTTGGTTTCCAAGTTATGTTATAAAATATAGACTATACAGGCCAACTGCTTTTTGGTTGTTTTTTCTTGCTTGTATATTTTAGAACAAGTAAATTATGAATATAGTCCACCCGTGTACATTTACGGCTGACGGTGGTATAGTAGTAGATCTATCTTATGGTATCTAGACTGACTGCCACAGTGGTTTAGTGGTTAAAGTGTTGTCTTGGATATTGACTTCTTAAAATTTAACTCGTTAAGTAAGTAAGGTCTGTTCGTTCACCAACCGCTGGCTATGTCACTTGGCGATCTTTCGACTAGAGTTTGAAATTGAAACCCATGGGAATTATGCAAACCTAGAAATTCTCGCCTCTGGCTGTTTTTGCCCTTCTACTGCTGGAAAAAAATTACCATTTTTACAATTTGCTTTGAATCACTGCAACTTCATAATAGGTAAATCAATGCTTTAGGAAGCGTGAATATTTAGTTATCTTCTAATAAAACGTTCAAAATAGCGAAAACTAAACAGCATTGACGAATTTCGGACAGTTTGTTGTCGTAATACAGGAATGAATTTCAAGCATATAAGCCTATGTCATGCTCTAACATATATATTACCTTGGCTGCTGGTAAATAAAACATCAGACAATTATGTTATTTCAGAACTTCCAAAATGGAACAGAACCTGGATGTGGATAGCATATGGAGAAGTCTGGGACCCTGGGGAAAGTATCAACTTGGTCAGCTGGCCATTATGTGGATGGCCATGATTCCTTGTTCTATTCATTTACTGGCGGTAGTTTTCATAGGTATTTTTGTCTTTTGAATTTTGTTGATGTTGATTAAAGACACAAGTAAGAAAACTTGCATGGATATGTTACCGAATAGCGAAGAGCTTAAAAGTAAAGCATTTGCTTAGTATTAAGAGTTACTTTGCAGTGAGAAATTTTAAAGCTCCTTTATACACTGTGGGTGATGGGGATATACTAACTCATCCAAAGGGATAGGAAAGAAGCGTTAAAAATTATTAGACTCGAATCCTTGAACACCTGTTCTCAGGTTGAACATTCACCTCTGGAACAGGTGCGAAACATACTTCTATTTTTGCTACAATCCGCATAATGTGACTTTTTCAAATGCACAAAAATAAGTCTAAAACCATCTGGAAGTATGTAGTGTTGCCAAACTTAATTGATTTTTTATAGCATTTGGCTACAATTAGATTTAGAATATCAATAACTTAGAATTGCACAGATATGCGTAAAAAGTGTTTATTTTGCATTTAGTCGATACTTTTTATAGCCTGAATCTCTTCATATCAGAATTAATGTTACCATACTAAGCACTCAACTTTACTTTGTTAGAATAACGTTTAGCAAGGGGTTACGCTGTCCAAAACTTATATATTCCGTCTCATGATTCATACACTGATTTATGCAAAGTAAACAGAATAAAACTACTTATTCGTGTGTTTGCACTTTTATTTCGAGGTCAGTTTGTGACCTGCCATTTGAATTACTGAGAGATATCATCAGTGTAGTATGCGAATTATAGAACTGGATGTCTATCCTCCATAACGAACTTCAAATTTGTAATTTTGAATATAAAAATATGTTGGAATTGACAGTGAAGTATCTCATGTATATGATATATTCAGTACAAATGTAACAGATCACAATGTAAATTCTGCGTACTTATATGTATTATGAATGATTGATCTAATAGATGTTTTAATATATTCTGAAGATATAACACACATGTGTGAGTTTACGGCCAATGTCAACATGTTTTTATGTTTACAATGATATCCTGAACCGAGTATATGGAGTACTCGATTTAGGTAAATGACCGACGTACGTCAGTTGGTTTTTCCTTTTTTTCCTGTATTTTACCCTGAGTAGTCTCGTATGCGACACTAAGATTAAATTAATGCCTTTTGCATATTATTTGAAATAAATCTAAGAACCCATGCAACGAAAACAGGAATTAACGCTGAATTACAGATTACATTGACATTGCATAGTCTGAAAATAAATATGTTTCACATGTTTGCATTATCTAAGGAAGCATGGATTGAAAAATATAATGAATTATTGATTGCAGTTAAATAATGTATGTAAAATACTTGTCGCTTGTATGTAACAACGATTTTCAAATTGAATATTTGATAACTTTTGCACCAATATTATAATGTTGTTGGTTGGTTGCGTTGTTGTTTAACGTCCCACTCAAGAATTTTTCACTTATATGGAGACATCATTCTTATATTATAAGAACTGTATATAGATAAAAAAAAATAGTATTAAATGATGTTTCTATCTTTATTACAACAGTAATTTTAAAATATTTTTTTTAAATATTTTCTAAGTACAGATAATACATCTTTACGCGAAAGTATTAGCTGGAAATCCAATTTATTTGTCGTCTGGTAACCTGTTTCGGTGAGGAACCTTAATCAGTGACCCTAAACGTTTTCCCATGTCACGCAAAAACCGGTACTAGACAATAGCATCGTCTCTAGTGCATCAAAAGAAAACATCTTAATTCTCTACAACCAAAATTTCAGGAAAATGAGAGAGAGGAAGGTGCGTTTTGTTTGTTAATTGTTTTTGACACTCTTATCCTTACACCCACCGAAACCGGTAACTCGACGCTCTTTATCTTTAAATTGGCAAACCAATGATATGATATTTGTTTTCCATGTCATTCAATTACAAGTATGAATGGACAAAACTAGGTAACAGACCTGTGTGTAGATATTTTGCGTAAATAACTGTCTTGTGAACAAAATCCAGATTTCCGATAGTTATGGGATCTTAATTTACCGAACATCAGACCCATTTGAGTTATTTTGTTGTGCACAAGTCCTGTCAAGAACATTACATTATTTTAATTTCACGCTGTTTCATTACAAAGTCATAAAATGTTATGCAACTGTCGTTTCTTCATAAGCAGTTGGCATGCCGGTGGTATCTCCGAGTACGTTTTCCCGAGAAGATACCATCCCGTAGTTTTAAAACACAATCCATGAAATATATACATGTACAAGGTAAGAACTGATAATTGATTTTTGATTTGATGTAGGATATCGTCCCGACTATCACTGTAAGGAGCTGAACTATTCTCAGTTTGGTCCGGACGTTAACTCTACAAATTTTGACCAACTTGTTGTAACATACGAAAAATGCCATGTGAGTTTCTATTGGAATACGAGCGATGATGACACTCTCTCGCCTCAAACACTGGGCTGTCTAAACGGATACCAGTATGACACCCATGATGACATATCCTTTGTTACTGAGGTAAGTGCCTGATTATATATACGCTCGTATGTGTACGGCAATCCTTTGTCTATGTTGTAGACGCGTCTTTCGTCATGAGGATGCTGAATGATTTTCTTCAGCATGACCATTTACAATGACTACCTTTAGCTAGTTAGATCAAGAGTATATGATTTTTTCAACCGAAGTCGACATTTACCGAACACATAGGGTTTCCGTGTAGCATTTGCGACGGGCTTGGCATTCCAGTAGGGGACACTGACTCCTTCCGGACACCTGGTCCCATCCCTTAGGGATTTGTAATTGTTTTCCACGTTGAGACCGTCATTACCCTGGACTTTTCATGTTTAAGGACGTAGATTTTCATTTATCCTTCGGTACGTCTTCACTTTTACTTGATAAACTAATAAAACAAAGCTTTAGAGACTAACCAAATGATAGGTATTAGGGATACTAAGTGACTTATCTACGGAATTTTATTTGGACCCGACGATGCTAAAGACTTGAATGTTGTGGAAAGGTAAAAGTGATAATGCCTCGGTTTCGAAAGAAAAGCTTTACTGACACGACAATGACTTCTATCAAACAAGGCAATCAGTAAAATGATGCATGTTTCCCAATGCCAACTTCAATCGAGGAAAACTTAACATTTGAGAAAGACCTTGACTTTTGACCTTGGGTCAGGGTCAGTGAACACCTGTATGTCATTAGTGATATTTGTGTTAATTATGATCCAGGTCACTCATTACTGGAAGGAGATATAGGCAATTTAAGATTTTAAGTCCTTAGTGCAGAATGACCTTGATCTTTTTTAGCATGAGAGACAGTGGGTCGCAAGTCAGTGTAATGGGGATTATATTTGTAAGTATAACCTAAATACATGAGAGATTTAAGGAGATATGGCTCCGGACGGACGGACAAAGCGGCGACTACATGCTCCCCCCAAATTTTTCAGGAAGCACAAAAATGTTAGATGATAACTGCACTCAGATTAGACATGACCTTTGTTTCCCATACCAAGACCTTGACGTCTTACACCGGGTTTGACCTTTGTGTTTCAAATATTTAATAACTGTCCAACCCGGTAGGAGCAATTTGCCTTTATGAACTAACATAGATTACAAGGCAGAATGAGACCACCTTAACCCACCATATTGACTCCAGGACAAATCCCTGGTGGGCGATGCCCCTGGATGCTTTTGCAATTTAGCATTTTCTGGTCCGAAACCAGTTATATTTGGCACTTTTCCGTCTAAATTCATCCAATTTGAAAATAGTGGTGAAGGTGCTTGAAAAATATTCAATATTGCAGTGCCAATTTTCTAGAAAATGTTGTAACTCATGCTAAAATCATTTAAAAATTAGTAGTATTATTTACTTTATCATTAGTTTTATATACATGCACATTGCGTAGATGCATTTGTTTTGAACAACTACCTTATTTCAATGCGGTTAAATATTAATAGAAATTAAGATGAAGAAAAGGCAAAGGCACGCTGAATCAAAATCAAGATTTTATGCATCTGTATTGTTTTAATTTTTTGCTTCTATCATGTTTTAGACTGACTTTATAATGATTGATTTAAAAATAAAATTACGAAGCATTAATCATTCTTAACATAAAGTAATATATGCTAGAGGGGTAAATGCGACAGTAAATTCCTTTTGAATATACAATATACAATAAAAAGAATATCTCTTTTATCTTGTCGATTCAGTGGAATTTGGTATGCAGTGGAGCTGAGCGAGCAGAATTTTCCCAGGCACTAGTGTTGTTTGGGCAGGGTGTAGGCGGATTCATTTTTACCGGTATATCAGACAAATTTGGTCGAAAGCCAATTCATCTAATCTCTCACATCGGACTGTTTTTTATTACACTCGGAACGGCTTTCGTGCCTACCTTCGTGGGATTTGCACCTTTACGCTTTTTTACAGGGGCCTGCGTAGAGGTATGTTGATATTTATAATACTTTCAGTTGCATAGTTATCAAATTTGTAAAAGATTGTGTTTCTGTTGATAAAAAAACTATTTCTTTGAAAATCGCAAATCATGTTACTGTTGTGTTATTGATGCTTCTAAATACTAGCATGTTGCCGATCGCTAGGGACTCTGTACGGATAGGCAACTATATAAATTTATTTAAATTCAAGACACCATAATATAACTTCGCCTCCTGATGAAAAAAAAGTTATGGAGAAAAATATAGCCTAGTGATAGTTGTAGTAACGAGAGCGAGAAATGCATGTTAATCAGAAAATAGCTAAAGTAGGTTCTCACTCAGTAATTCTATCGTTCTTTCCCAAATTGAAGGGCCTTTTACTGACATCGGCTACTCAGTACGTCGAGACGCTGCCCCTGGAGTGGAGGTTCTGTGCAGAAGTGGTTGGATTGTTAACTTGGACCACTGGTATTGTGCTCCTCACTCCATTTGGCTATTTCATGAGAGACCTTTCCTGGCGTTACGTGATGATGGCTCTGTCATTGATTTCGGTCTATAGTCTCGTAGAATATTGGTATATGAATAAACAGTTCTGCAAAGGAAAACAAGAAGTGCTGACACGAACACATACAGACATACTTCCCGCAAACATATATGAAGATGCACTTACATATGTATACAATTCAACTCTAACGATCTCAGTTTGCATAAATTTTTATATGCAACGAATTTTAAATACAGCATTACTGACACTGTATCTGATATTCTGTGTAAAAATGACGAATTTTATTGAGTCTTGAAATCAGTTCCACGTCCTTAGACGTTCCGACCAACGTATATAAATAGTCTTTGAACAAATGAAGTTTCATCGAAAATAATACCCTACAACTTATTGAGGAAAAATCGTGTTAAAATTTTAATAGCCCCCCTCCCAACAAAGAGAAATAGAATAAGAACAGGGACGAAAACAGCCGATCAATTTCTTTGGTCATTGGCAAATTTCAAAATTGATTTCATTATTGAATAGTTTTCTCTTGAAAAGATTGCCAGTAGATGAAGAGATTTAATCAAAATTGCTTCCCTTTGCTCACGCGCCGCCAGGCAGTATTTACAAGAAAATTTGTCTATCCCCCTAATCAGGGACATACAGTTAGATATAATTTGTCTCTTGACCAATGAAAACAAAGAGATTTCTTTCAAATGGGGAACAT
>JACSZP010016691.1:0-15604 GCA_016161895.1 Pinna nobilis | reverse complement strand
GAGAGAGAGAGAGAGAGAGAGAGAGAGAGAGAGAGAGAGAGTATACAAAAGTACAGGAACGTATTTATACACAATTATCGGGTCTACGTTGTGCAAATTGGTAGCTTTATCTAAAACCAAAAATTGCATAACTCTAATCACATAATGAGAAATAATGAGGGAGTGAAAAGGACACGGGAATTAATTGTTCTAACATACTCTTGTAGTGTAAAATGTCAGTAATTTATTGCAGAAAACGTCGTTCCGCATCGGAAATTGAAGTCCTTCTTATATCAAGTTGTTTCGTTTTTGCAGGTCTTTCTGACGGTGAAGATGACTCTGAAATGAGCGAAAAACTATCACTTAAAGATGAAACTGACATGGAAACAGATTCGCCATTATCTACCGTCGGAATGGAAAAGATGAAAGAAACAGGAAACGAACAAATCGAAATTAAGTTGGAACAAAATTCAGACGATCTACTCACGGAAAAAGATATAAAATCTGAATTGTTATCGGATAGTGTGAAATGTGAACAGATTTCAAAAAGCGTTTCACCCAATGAAATGGATTTTTTTAAATCTGTGAACGTTCCAAATGAAGTATTATTCTTAAAGAGAGTGGACGATGAGGATGCTTCTCATATGGGACGATCTTATTTAGTCTGTAGTTCGATTCCTCTGCCTGCCGGAAGTTGTATCGGTCCGTTTCGTGGAGAATTGGTGTCTCTCAGCTCTATCAAACAGGAGGACCTGGTGCTACAGGTAGGTGGTACGCGTGCGCACGCACATCGGTCAAAGAAAACATGGTCATTATGTTGCACATGGCTTGATTATGAATTCCTAGAAATATATTTTTTTTTTTGTTATTTACGGGGATTGATGGTTGAACGTACATGTAGATCAGTATTATTGTCGTGGGCATTAGTTGGATTCAGAGCAAAAACCGAAACTTCAGGCCCTTCCCCGGTTTTAGTAATGTCTTTATTTGAATAGAAGACTCTCAAGGTGGACGTAATGCAATACCACAACAACAGTAACGGACAAGTCCGTATATACTTAAATGAAGGAAAATTCAAAAATTTGTCATACTTCTCGAAATAAATCAAATAGCTATAGTATAGCGGTAGAATACGACATGAATCTGATTGGAGTGACGGACTGAAAACTGATTTGAATGTCTGAGTGACGGTGAGAGAAAAATATACATGTATATAAAATTGTAATCCGATGTAAGTGTATAATGTATATTTAGAAAGCTGCTATGGTCACACCATCAGTAGGTTTGTTATCAGTGCTTAATAATCAGTTATCAGGACTTCAAGTATATTTGCGCGACGTTTCTTTTTATTTATATTCAAATGCATCATCTTGAGTTGATTATCGACTGAACAATCTATTATATAGTAGGCGCACCTTGTTACGAGTTCTTTATCATCCGTTTCACTTAGTTATGGCTAAATAGGAGTACCTGCTCCATCGCCTTTATCGGACCGTCGATACAAGATCTTCCTAGTACTGATATTTATCATTAACATCCGGGTTACTTTAGAATGCTTTCAGATTCAGATATCTTTTCTCAATTCAGGGACTGCGGGTTATCAGGCGAAATGGAAATAGACATGTAATGAAATATTCGTCAGTAGTTTGTTATTATCAAATAAAATTTAACTGTACATGTGTCTGTTTGAACCGTATAATTGTGTCATTGCATTATTTTATGGTTAAGGGACTCGAGGTAAATTTCAGACGGGTCAAACAACACAAAGTCTATTTATGTTTTCTCTGTCAGAAAAATCGGAGAGTTCTCGATGCATCAAGAGTTTTTATAGCTCAAAACTTATCATACAGATGCATTAAAATCCGGGTCTCTCGCACCCGACTCGTACGCTCCAACCGCTAGATGACCACACCAGTCTAGACAAGTATTCAGATATGATGTACAATACAGTCGAACCTTGATGTTGTGAAACCTAAGGGAAATGACTTTCAAATTACCATATGGTTTTTAAGATAACTGGGTCTAAAAAATATACATGTAGTAATAAAGGAATTTAGCTGAGGACGGGGTATTAAAATCATATCAAATCAAGCGGAATTTCAATATATCCGAGTTCAATATTAGTGGATTTCAATTTTGCGTGAAGTCGTTATTCACAAGTTTTACATTGCCTACGACTAAATTTGGCGATATTCTATAAATCTACACTTTTCTGAAGGGCGGCAATGGCTGAAGTTTGCACTGTATACACTAGTTTTTAACATTTGTTACTTAGATTACTTAGTTAAATTTATCGTTGCGTTGCTTAAATCATCAACACAGATTTTCACCTAGAATTTTCGTTTCGTCCAAAATTTTTGAAACAGTAAGTCATAAATGTTACGTGTTAGTCAAGCTGTTCAACAGTTTTCCACATTATTATGCACACATTAGACCTACTTTTTACAAATGGTTGAATCTGCCTTCGATTTTGAAACGAAAGACGTAACTTATCTTTTAATGCCTTCTTGAAATCGTATTTTTATACCGAATCTGCAATTTTAATTTGCTTAATGAATGCCAATCGCGCCCTGATAATGAAATCAAATTTCTCAATGATAGTCTTAGAAGCGACAACTGCCAATATGCGTTTAAACGGTCAGCTAAAGGCCTTGATTATTTCGTAACTTATAAGATTGGCCATGGTACTATTGAAAGAATAAGAAGAACGCAAATAAAAATTTGGAAAGTCCCACTAATAACCGAGATTACATGAGCCTGATTCAAAATCAAGCGGCGCGTTGTTTGTAACATAAATTATATTTGTCCACAGACATGACAAAACTAGTTAGGCGACACTGATAGTAAAGAGAAACAATTTTGACTTTTCTCAGTTTGCCGCTAGGGCATATCCTTATATTACGCAATAAATGACGGAGGAGTATTGCTGCTACAGCTAGTTAACCTGATGTCCCGATACACATTCAGCTCGGCAGAGCGTAATTTTGCGATGAGTAAGGACAGGCGAATTGTCGGCGACCAGACACTCATCTATTGTCGAGTGGGATAGTCTTCCAGTCTGTATGACAGTGAAAATTGCTACAAATTTCTCCACTTTCATTACTTTGAGAAATAATTCATACGATAAGATAAGAACCCTATTAAAATTGTACAAGTATCAACTTATCGCGAGATAAAGGACTTCACAATAAGCCATAAAACAGTGTTATCAGTGTTTGGAATACTTCAAATTCACTTGCGTCATGGAAAAGAAAATTCGGACTCGTGAGAAGGACGGAAAATATACAAACAAAGATAAGACCAGTTACGGATACGATTAATGTGTTTTTGACCGTCAGATAAATATTTGACGAAATCGGATCAGAATGGAAGCGATGCTGTTTACCGGATTGAGATGTAGATATGTTCTTTTTTGAGTGAGCATCAGAAGGGAATTTTTATCTAATTTTGATTTGAATTTTTTCCCCTCTATTATCTCGCATGGGAATACACAAATAAAGATAAAATATTTCTTTTTGCGTTATCAAACCGTGTGTCTGAAAATATTCATAAAGAGATACATATCAGAGATCGGTTTTATTTTTCTACTGCAGAAGTGGAGGTATAAAACATATCTCACAAAGTTCGATTCCAATAACATCTGTTGAAACTGTCATACCAAAAGCCCTATATTATCGAAGTTATCAGAGTCTATCACGAGTTTTGGTCTCTATGTTGTGTGTTACTTAGGCAAACATCAAGCCGATACGATAATATACATCTGTGGCGAGTTATCACAAACTTGGTTGGTACCGATAAGCCACACTATAATCACACTTTGTCTCCTGCGATAAGCTTTCTCGGTAGTTACTAGCTCAGATAAACGAACAACATTTCAGTTTTGATATGCTCTTATCAAAAAACGTGATACTCTTATCAAAACGTAAAACTAAGATACCGATATAGGGGGAGCAAGACAAAATGAAAAGGTCACTTACGATAGAGGCAACAATTTAATAAAAATCAATCTGATCTCATATTGAGATGATTTAAAGCAGATCTAGCGATTATTCAGAGTACGGGCGTCAACTGCATACTATTGTTACACCTAATAACCCAATCGACACGCAAAAAACATCTTTGCAGTATATCAAGAAATTTCTCCCAGTTTCTCATATCAACAGGTGGGTGTGTTCGAAAAGAACTCCCAACATCCGGGTATCCGACACCATGGAAACACTAGATTCACTCAGTCGGCGTTTAGTGCAAGCAGAGCGTTATTTTATACTCATTTTGATAAAACTTTCAGATATTAATCTTTTAATCTTGTGATATGGGTATCATATGACTGCCGCCGACATGAGCCCAGAATATTGCTATAGTTCCACAAGGGTGGCGCTCATCTCAGTTTATTATCTAGACGGGATCTTTTATACTTTCATATTTGATACCAGATTTTCTTATTGCTTTACGATGGGAAAATACTTGACGTTTGTTCGTTTTCGTTCATAGTAACGGTCTTTGGCGAAGTCAATGATAAAGACATTGATAATTCGTGGTATATACATATACATGAATAATAATAATAATAAAAAAGGTGGTTGAAATAAAATGAAAAACATATGTACAGATTTTAAACATTGATTTATGTGTGAAAAATTGTTTGTAACTCCTACGAAAGTTCAGAGCTGCTTGAAATATTAAACTTTTTCTCCCAGATTATTAATGTGATATCATAAGAAATATCTGTATTAAGTAGGAAAACAACCCAGCTTAACTGTATGATTTTTTTTCTCATACGTCTTAGATTGATCAGTGTGTTGTACTTTGGACAGGCACAAGACAGGGGCGGAGATGCAGGCTTTGTCCGAGTGCTGGAAGAGTCGGGATCCTGGCTTTCACTTCTACGACCAGCTCCTAGTGACTCGGCCAAAAATGCTAGTGTTTACTTTGAAGGTAGGTGTATGAAAACACGACAAAAACGAAAAATAGTCAGCCATTGCTTATCTTATCACCTAGTATTCTGCACTGATGTTTCAAGTGACAAGAGGTACAATCCTGCGTTGTCTTTGTATTCTTTTAAAATATGGAGTATTTGATAAATGTTGGCTTAGAGTATCGTCATATGAACAACTACGCGTAGTCACGATTTGAACGTTGTCAAATGCACGTGAGCCTTAAAGAGTAAGTACAAACGAATGCATTTTCTTAATTTTCTTCGGATATTTGATATTTTTGTTTGGAATTACTTGTATCTGGAGACTGCACATAGCCTCAGTTTACTATGAAGCTTTCAGCATTTGTTAGTTTTTGGTAATACTTCTTAATGCTAGTTTTATTTTGTACATGTACATATAGATTCGGGCCTATCGTGGTATTTTTCAAAATTTTAACAGAGGAATAGAGGCAGTAATTATTGATTAGTTGATAACATACACGCTAAGACGATCTGCAAATAAACTGCTAAAGCAGGAGAGAAGATAGGTCAGAATAATTTTTATCTTTGAATATTAATTTGATATAAAATATATCAAACAATACTTATTCGTATGAGTGCGCTCACGCGCGACCTATCACAAAGAAAAATGTGTGATAACAGGCCAATTGCTTTTGATATGGAAATATTTGCAGTCTGACGCGATGTTGATATAACTCAAAACCTGATATCATCTGACATTAGTAAAGAGGAAAGGCGTATTAAATGCTAATTCTTATTCAAAATTGTGTATTTTCCCGGCCGGCTGAAAAATTAAGCTGATTATCAGCAAGTTTTCATTGTTATCTGTACCTCAGACCTTAGTCCTTATCTGCAGTAAGATCCGAGTTTGTCAGGGTAAGATGGATGAACGTCCAAATCTCGTATTTCTATCATTTGAATGCTACAAATGGAATTGGAGGTGTTTTCCGATAGACCGTTCTGATAAGCACACTAACAACATAAAAAGCTTATCATATTTGCCCAAGATTTTTCTTTTTTCGTAAAGATAATATAGCGGATATTATATTGCAAGTAAAGACATGAATCTTATGAATATTTCATATGCGGCGTTGCATAATTTTACCATTAATGTAGACTCCATTTTATCTCTAGCTTATCTGGCCGGCTGATCGATCGCTTGTCATGAAATTCTACCCTTCAATAGATTGGATTTCCATTGAATACATAACTACTAAGCCATTAAGGCATGCACTACGAGGTATAGATAGAAATTTGTCTTTCGGTCTGCCAATGATAGGGGGCACTGATAACTGTAACTCAAAATCAAAATTCACTGAATAGGATCGAGACAATAGACTGCTTTTGGAAAGAAATAAGCTTTTTATTTTTATCTATGACCATCTGTTATCAAACCCCCAGCAGGTGGTCAGGACTGTACTGGCTTTCTACTTTTAGGTTTTACCGTAATTTGTTTTGTCAAACACAAATGTTGATAACTAATTTCCATGCCTTGGTGGAGAAAGTAAGGACAAATATTATAAAAGTTATACGTTCCAAAACCATAAAAGGATATGAATAGATATGAAAAGTTTTTTTAAGTACATATTTCAAGAAGTCAGACAAACGTGTTTGAATTCCAGATCTAAAAGCAGAGGAAATCGCTATTTATTCATATCAGCACTTGATCGACCACATTTGGTCAAATTGTACTCGGAAATAACAAAATAACATTAAATATATACAATTAGAATTCCTCGATGAGTTTTCAGTCGTAACAAAGGATGGCGCCATATGCATTATAGTTATATCACACTCAACTCTGTAGATACAAGATTTTTCCCCTTACATTTCTAGTAGCTGATACCAATCACTTGAATCTAATTGGATTACGATAAAATCAAATTTCTAATTGATCTCTCATCCGTGTAAAAATTTCAGGATGCTATTTAATTTTATATCGTGGCTAAAAAGCTTTTATCTATCTTAGCTGGATAAATATTTGCTTTCGTTTTAATCGAGTCATCGTGTTTTCTTGTTTTTTCTTGTCGAAATCAAAATTTTGTAGCATCATGTTTGCTTATCAGTGTAGTATATGTACAAACGCACGATCTTGCCGATTCTCATAAAACACAGTGGATTTGATCTACTGTTTTCGTACATCTAAGTGAAATCTTCCTCTGTGATGATAGTGATTACCATTTTACCCGTTACGTTGGTAAAGTAAACTTATTGAACATGTTGTGTATGTACCTGAAGTGCATTTAAATTTGACTTTTTGTTTGTTAGTTTTATTGGCGTTTTATGCCAATTTGAACATTATTGCTAGTTAAACATTGGCGGCATCATGTTGATTCCGGCTTCAGAAATGTTTACCTTTCCTAAGGAATTATTCCTTTGCAGTGAAAACTATTATTGAACCAAATGAATACCGAATTTTCGAGATTGTAGTTCTTTTGTTTTTGAGCCGTGTTTGGGCGATGTAGAACGAAGGAGGTGGTACGGATCTGCAGTTGGGCCTCTGTTCTAGAAACATAGGCCAAAAGTAAAGGATGCGTTGTTGAGCTGATCATAAAGCCGTGGTCTTATTATGGGAAAGAATCTTTCCTCAATCTTTGAGATGTTGATACTAAGGCAGATTCTTTTGATTATCTCTAAATGAGTCATGTCCTGGTGACATAAGTAATACATGTATACAGGTTTACGCATTAGTTCCAAACACTTATTCTCTCACCAGTTCCTGTCCACATTGCCAGCTGAAGGCGCCTCTCTAGACAGAAGAGCTCTACAAATCAAAATAAATCTCCAAAACAGCCGTTTCCTTTACACGAGGACAGTGAACTAGTCATGCAGAGACGTCAATCGAACCCTGATCCAAGGAATCTGAAGGCTATGGAATCTCGTGTGCTTCTAATCTATAAAAACGAATTTATACTATGTGTGTTTCTATGAAACCGTGTAATTTATAATTACTACATTATTTCAATATAAACAAAGAGCTTCATTGTGATTTAAGCTTAAATCTATTAAGCTGATTTTAAGAGGGATATCCTTTACACCATAAGATTGTTAATGTTACTAGATATTCCAGGAATTCGTGCTTAGCTCATTCGGACCTTGAGTAAAGTTACACAATTTGACGAGACCTTCTTAAACGGAGGAGTCAAACGTGTTATACTTGAAATATCACGAGAGAGAGAGAGAGAGAGAGAGAGAGAGAGAGAGAGAGAGTAATCAAGAAGTTTATTTTGGAGATTATGTTATACACATGTTTGTAGATATGCGCAAATATAATACGCATGGCTAATTGATGTCTTGATATCTAAGTCCAGTTTTGGCCGGATATATAGTTTTTGAACGAGTGAACTCAGATTGGAGGTTAATGGAACGAAACCCCCCATTTTCTTTTAACTTTATCTGCTTTTATAATCGCTATACATATATGTGTCAACCTGTACAGTAATCTGCTAGTTTTATCTCCTTTTCACTTTAAGAAAGTCCGTCTGTCTGATTGAACAATGACGTTATAGTTGTGTATCCAACACCCAAAGATGACTCCTGATTGTTTCAGTGATTAAGTTAACCACGGGGATATAGTTACATTGCACTGCTATCGTATCCTCTTATATGTGTTTGATATTTCAAAATACATACTTGTACGTAAATTGATAGCGATCTTTTTATCCACTTAAGTCCAAGATGAAGTAAGTGTGGATTCATAATTAACCCGTGTTTGTGAAGGTCTGAATCTATGCACTTAGTCATTTGTGTCTGATGTGACTAAACGCTTCTAGAGTTGATAAAAATCAGGAGGTAGAACTGGGGAAAATATTAAGGGAAAACCCCCTTTCCCCATGAAACACTGAAACTTAAAAAAATAATAAACCAGAATATACCAAGGAAGCGTTTAGGTCAAAAGATGACAAAAGGTCATAGCTATTTTAGCATATACATGTATACCGATGTGATGCGTCTGCCGTCTCATAGTCAAGGTCAAGAGTGATACCAATTTCTTTCTTTCAATATAATGTAATTGTCACATACCTGTGAATTTCATTTAAGATATAATCAATATAATTCATCACTACAATTATATTTGTTCAAAATCCCATTGTCCTTCGATCTGTATTCCTGTTCAAAAATATCGAAAATGTGGGTAAACTTGTAGTTTCTTTTTAAAGGGATGTAACCTGACCCAGTTATACCGCACAAACACGATTTTATGTACTTATATGTAAAAAATAATAGGAAGAATTCTGTTTTATTAAACTCCCGAAAATAATTAATTAAAAACCTGGTCGTTTTTTTTTCTTTTCAGACGATAAGATATGGTGTGAAGTAGTGTCAGACTTGGTTCCTGGCACAGAACTCCTAGCATCATTTACAATCAACTCGGATTCAGATGAAGATACCCACGAAGAAGTCCTGAATATGGACCAAAAGTCAGAAATAAAAGCGGAGCCTCCTTCTCCAAAACTATCTCCCAAAGTGTCAGATCACCAACAAATACAGTCGACGCCAACGAATGCGGTGCCAACGAAATCACAGGCCAATCATGGTAAGAGAGAGAGAGAGAGAGAGAGAGAGAGAGAGAGAGAGAGAGAGTAGGAGTTTAAGGATGCTGTGTAGTTTGTACATATTTTACACGTTGAAGTATATTTCTGATTATCTTCAATTTGCCCTAAGTCGAGTTTTGAATACCGATATATTCTTTATGAGTGAAAACGGGTTAAAGCATCAATGGAGCATATCCTTTTTACCATTTCATTTTCAAAAAGGATTATTTAGGTCATATTTAGGACCGCTATAATTAGAATCTACCTGGTCAATTTATTCAATTACTTCTGCTTCTTAGATGATATAGTGTAAATATTGTGGTATTCTTTTTACAGCAGCACTTCTGTATGGCTGTCCATTCTGTGGCGTTAGATTCAGCAGTGGCAGAACCCTGCAAGGCCATTTGACCTATTACTGTTCCAAGAAACCTGTCGATATGTTGGGAAATATGCAAGAAGATGGTGAAATCAACAAGGAATCTGTTGACGTAAATCAGCATCCAGGTATGTTTCAAATTTGATTCAGATTATGTATAGTGATCTCACAATGTCATTAAGAAATATTGTGTAATATTCCTTTTGACAGCACTGACTTTGGCGACCACACTAATGATAAAAAATGTTTAACATATGTTAACTGGAATGGTTTGACATATGTTGCCTTTATGCACATGTGTATGTGAAGATGGAATGAAGTTTGCAGGCATCTCATGATCTGTTTGAATGAATCTCTTTGATTTTATCTAATAGCAATAGACTTAGAATTGGTCAATCATATCCTCCAATGTCCGTCGTTTCTTATATGCGCTTTCTTTTTCTTTAATTCCAGACACAAGGTTAAAACTGAAAAGAAAAAGTTCGGATAGCCCGGATCACAAACACTCGGACAGGTCTTCCAGCACCTCTGACGATGATGGTAGAAGTCTTGATAGCCCTACAGCCAAGGCAGTCAAAACTGGAGAAATATTTCACTGTCCACATTGTTCTTATTCTACAGACAAAATACAGAGTCTGAATCGACACAAGAGGATTCATGACCGAGGAGACAATTCACAGGCTGACAGTAACATACAGAACAAATTCGTCGATAAAGGGGATACGTATTGTAAAGAATGTAATATACAGTTTTCATCAATGAGCACTTACAAATGCCACAAGGACATTTATTGTTCTAATCGCCCTTCAGCTAATGATGGCTCCAGTAATAGTTCTACTTCACCGGGAATGATAAATGCGACTGTAGATCTGGCATCTCATGCGTTTTCCCGCCCACCAGCCTCACTACAACAAGCGATGCTAGATGCCACGAACGCCTCAGTACTCCCAGGGCAAACTCGTGTTATTTTAGCACCTCCTATTGTAGCACCGAAAGGCGTGGCTGATATGGGGTATCCCACCGTTATTGTACAGCCCGTCGTTGCTCCACCTCCTTCCTCATCCGCCAGTAGTAATTCATCACATAAAACATGTTCCGATGAGGGATCTGCCTCTCCAGACCAACCTCTTGATCTAAGTACATCGAAAGGGGACTCAAAAAGTGTTCTAAAATCGCCAAAGTTATCAACATCAAAGTCCACGTCAGAAGACGGAGAATTAGATTTATCAATCAAAATAAAACGCGAACCCGTAAGTCCAGTTATTTCAACGAACTCAAAGACCCCACCGACTCCAGTGATGTCACCCAAGGCAATTTCACCACGCAGCAGTAAGTCTGGGGAAAGAACACCGACTTCCCTTCAGCACATGCTTAGCCCGGGATTGCCTTTAATGGGTGTCCATCATTTACCATTCATCAACAATATACGAAAACCAATTCAAGGAGTTCCACCATCTGTCAGTAAATGTGTCGATTGCAATATTGTGTTTTACAAGAGAGAAAATTACCTAATTCATAAGAAGCATTACTGTTCCAGTCGTAGGAACAAGTCATGCTCTGCGGACGAGGATGTGGACAAAGAGGGTTCGGATGAAAGTCAGTCAGGAACCAGTCTAATGTTTAACTCCACAAAAATGGACGCACACACTCCCACAGAAGATCCGACAGACAAACATTCTGCCAAGTCACCAAGCCCAAGCTTAAATAGTCCCAAAACACCAAAATCGGAATCTTCAGAAAACACGAATGAAGTTGGAAGTGTGAGGTCAGAAAAAATTATGTACCGATTCTACTGCGTTCCATGTAAAATCAAATTCAGTTCCGCAAGTACTCTGAAAGCACATAAAGAGTTCTATTGTCCTCATGGGAAAGAAAGTGGACAGACAATTATAGCAAAGAAACCTGTCGAGAACCACGATGAGACTTCTCGCGAATCTGATGACGGTACGGCCAGGTGCAGTAGTTGTGATGGGGTATTTGCCTCCTCAAGGCTTCTTAAACTTCACTTTTGTACTGGACTGTCGTCACACGCACCTCTCCTTCGCTGCATTTACTGCGATTTCGTAACACAGACGGAGGTAAGGCTGTCAGAACACATGAAGGCGCATATGCCAAACAAGGCCTACCGATGCACACTGTGTGGATACCGCGGAAACACAGTTAGAGGGATGCGAATGCATGGTAAAATGCATATTGATAAAGGAGAAGAGTTTACGGATGAGAATATGTTAGAGATAGAGGAACCACCGCTCATGCCAGTTAAACAAGGTGTTATTCCTATGGGTGATTCCGGACCACTTGACGTCGAAGCTGAGCTCATACGATTGAAAAATGAACCATACAAACGGCGAAGATCCAGAAAATCTTACGAAAAATCAGAACATGCAGTTTCAGTTCCGGTGAAGCCTATTTCTAGTATGTGCATGTTTTGTGGACAAATCTTTACAGATGTATCGAATTTTGCTATGCATTTAAAACTTCATGAAATGATCGCTTTACAAGCCGCAGGTCAACCTACTTTAAAGTGTCAGTATTGTGATAGTATATGCGAGACATTCGAGAATTTAATGTCACACGTGTATCATAAACATCCCGAAAAAATACCCCGAGAGCATCATAGTCCAGGTTCTCATTCAGAGAGCTCCAGGTCAAATTCAAGATCTAGTACCTCTAATTCACGTCCGAGAAGTACAGAAAGTCCAAACAATGGTCATTTAAACGGTCCTTCGAAGGAAAATAATGACCCAGAAATCGAAACAGACAATATTAAGAAAGAGGTTGTCGATAACGAATATCAAACAGAGGAAACAGTTTCGGTGAATGCGTCAGATGTCAGAATTAAAGAGGAAGTAGTGGACGAAGTACCGACCTCTCCTGAGGAAGGAAAAAATGCGAAATATACTGAAAATATTCCCGCAAAACTGAATACGAATGACGCGCCAAAGAACCCCGAAACTACGAATAAAAGGAGTCCGGTTATCAAAGAAGAAATAGAGAGTTTGCAAGACAGTGTAAGATCACCACTTGAAACATCCCGAGAAAACACAGACTCGGTAAAAAGTGGAAGTCCTTCGCCAAGGTCCCTGAAATCACCCGGAAGTAGGGGATCTACACCTAAAATAAAAAATGAACACGTTAATGGAATTGACAAGAAGGTACCACCTCTAGTTGTACCAAGAATCGATTCTCATATGATGCCATATTATCAAGTCATGCCAAATTTTAATGTCATTCCGTCTACAATAAGCAACGGCCAAGGGCCAGTAACTCCATTTTCTCCGAAGTCTGAAAAGCAAGCCGCAAAATATTGTAAACATTGCGACATTTCATTCACTTACCAGTCAACTTATCTTGCACATAAGAAATATTACTGTACTGCAAGTTTAGCAGAGACAATGCCTTCTCCTACAAAAACGTAGGGAAGTCCAGTGCGACTGTGTTCATACTTATTCAAATGTAGCAATTTAAGCATTCCGTTTTCTATGGAGTTGTGTGAAAATAATGTCTGTGAATTAACTTGTACCCCGTTTGTGAAAAAAATGTTATGGATGTAGTGCTATAATGTTCTGTAATTCTTGAATTCATTGATTCAACCTTGAATCGCAAGTTATTAAATCTTGAAATGAAATCAGGGAGATGTTTTCACCTCACAAGGTCGCTAATTGTAAGCCTTAATAGATATAGGAAGTCGTTTGATAGAAAGGGAAAAAGTAAACACGTCAGTCCAGTAGTAGTTATTTTAAATCATAAAAATGTATATCTGTTTTCGTTGAAACCTACGAAATGAAATGATTTTAAATATTATATGATAACCTGACTGTTCGATCTACAATAATAACTGATAGAATGTAAAATTTTACTGATCTGTTCCAAAATCAAAAATTATACTGATCTGTTCCAATATTCAAAATTATACTGATCTATAAGAATTTAAATTTAAACTAATTTGTTTCAAAATAAAATTTTAAGAAGGGGAAGAAAGTAAAATACTTTATTTCGGTTTGCTATGTGACTTGATGTGTCATATAATACAATATTTATCTGTAATTCAAGAGAATTTACTCTGTATTGTACAATACTGTATTGCAAATAACATATTTGGTCGACCTTCTTTGAAACTAGAGTAGTTTACTGATTTCTTTCACGTTACAGATGTTTCAACTGCTACATTAGTAAATTAGCAATTTGTGTCCTCTTCACCTCTGAGGAGTAAATGAAATTCAAATTCACAGTTTTTAGTAGAACCTTTCCTGTTTTTTGAATTGACACAAAAGAATCTCTTAAAAAGTTGACAAGTACAGAAGACATATATTAGATAAATATGAGACGTAATGGTAATTTTGAACACATTGATATTGCACTTGTGTGGGAATTAAATAAAAGTGTGGGTCCAAAACCAAAACAGTAAGATATTGGGGGGGGGGGATTCCGATGAGCTATGATTTAATTTGTATTCAGTATGCATTAAAATTTTGAAATACTTGTTTCAAACTTGATTGTGTAGGCTCTAATTATGTCTATCATTATCTTAATCAAAGGTCTTATTTGTTGAACATCATGGGAACATGGGGAAAAGGAGATGAACTTACGCCTATGAAGCCCTCAGTTCAATGCCATGTTCTAGAAAATCTTTTCGGATATTTATTTTTAATTTTGGAGGGATACAACATTGTGTACAGTGTAGCAATCGACATGCAAGGTTGATTTAGCAAAATATTTTAAAATAGATAAAAAGTTGTTATTCAGTTTATAAGAATGAATTGTCTAAGGTTTTACGCATTTCTTTACCTTGACTACCATGTCGACTTCAATCAAGCTAGGCATCTTGTGAATGTGATCTTGTCAGAATCTGTGTTTCGTGTTTCTAGTCATGCATCACTGATTTGATAATCTGTATTGAGTGTGATAAGCCATATTGGTGTATTATGTAAGCTGTTTGTACTGATAATTAGAACAAAGCTATGTATTTAAGCATCTTCATATTCTCTGTCAGCCGAGCGCTTTAGGAATCGACATCTGATCAACGTTTTATCCGGTTCTTCATGTATGGACTATGACGACAGAGATGGACATGTAGATATGAAAGTTATGTATAATTGTTATATGTATTCATTATCGTTATGTTCAAGACGTTTTATTTTTAATAAAACTACTAAATTATTATCTAACTTGTCTTCACGTCATTTTATGTTTCAAAATGCTGCTACTGGATGTGGCCCTCGTTCTTGTTCTTGTTGTACTGTCTAGGGATGAGACAGTACAACTCAAGGTCACATGTCAGATAAGGTGCAGGTACGTTAAATGGTACAGTTTATGCGATTCCACTTGCGGAATGACACCCACAGTCACCCACGGCACAATGACCTTAAATGTCGAGAATAGACCAATGGCAAAGTTTGCAGCCTCTCTCTGGTATAAGGTGATATCCCCGTGAAAAATGTCAATGATTGGGATGTTAACAAGTACACAACTACAGCGCAAATAGTCATACAGTTTACTAAAACTCCTCGTAAGGTGTAAGCACTGAAAAGTTCAATATTGATAATTTGACAAAAATACCAAAATAAATCACATTCTGATCAATGAAAACGTAAAAGTAACGACCAAAGATCAATCTCTTAATTCCTATAAGGAAATCAGGTGCTTAGGAGAAGTAAGCATCCTCTGTCGACCGGTCACATCAGCCTTTTACATTGATAAATTCGGGGCCTCCGTGTTCACCTTCGGTTCCCGTAGCACCACTCCGCGGTTGGCCGTCCCTGTCTTTCGGATGAGACA
>JACSZP010016682.1:0-11826 GCA_016161895.1 Pinna nobilis | reverse complement strand
GGGGGGGGGGGTGTACTTTAAATTTTACTTTGAATTAATAGAAAAACTAAAGTTTTTCACTGAGGAGATATGCATTTAACTTAAAGAAATGATCAAAAGTTTACACAAAAATAGGGAGTCTCCCTATACTATTGGAGAGACTTGATACCTTAAATCATTCAAACTGCACTGTCCTGCAGTCTTGGAAAGGTAAAGGCCACTCAAGCCTTTAGAACATTCGACAAAAAATCAATTGCTCGTAAATTTAGCAAATCACTTTATTCACAAGTGATAGAGAAATTGTTTATTTATTGCTGATATTGACTACATCACCTGGAGAATTGACAGTAAAATATGTCATGGACAACATACCTGTAATTTGAATTGGCTTTCGCTTTGGTTTGAGGCTATTATCTATTTTTGTTTTCATGTGAGCCAGCATTTCATTCAGTTCTGGGAGCCATCTGCAAGTATTAAGTCAAATCCAATCCAATCAAATTTGCGCAAAGACAGAAAACCAAACTATGCCAAACATTGATATGAAATGGACATTAATTCTGATTACCATCTATTTCAGGAAGTGTAATAAATATCCAGTAATTTTGGCTGGATTACTTGTTTACATTCCTCCATAAAATATTTGGGTCAGTTTCACCTTCAGGCAACAGTTACACAAATAAGTGAATCTAAGTAAACAAACTGTTGGCTATAAGAATAGTATAGATGCTTATATACTGTGCTACAGGCCAAATACCATTCAGACAAAATTACTGTATAAGTACATCTGGCTACAGCTCCTGATGTGGAACAATATTCAATTGTTTTATTGGTACTAGTGGAATAGTCAAATTATTGACCTCAGGTACATGTAGCAGGGAGGACCTATAGCTTTTGTTGTTGAAAGTGACATTACATGGTAATAAGGGAGCCATTGCGACTCCATCGTAGGGTGTCCACTTAGCAGTGGTGGCTGGTTTTGCCGTCTTTCAGATGGGGCGTACAGTAAAAATCAAGGTCCCATGTCATAGTAGATGTCAGCATATTAAAGGGCCTCACTGCTCAATAGCTATAAGTGCTAAATATAGGCCAAATTTGTAGCCCTTCATCGGCATTCAGTAAAACAGGACTGTTGTTTGCAGTTCCCTACTTTTGGTTTTTCTCTGCTACTAGTGAGGTTCAATGTCTTCAATGTCCCCCACATCCAATTAGCCATGAAATAGTCTATATGTAATATACTGATGTGGATATTTCTATTTGCATATAATAAAGGTGTAAGTAGAATATTTTGACTGGCTGGTGTCAGAAGGTTGCAAATGCAATTAAGTAATATGTGCCATCTTTTCATGATGAATTAATAAAAACAAGAGTGTTATGAAAAAATTTAATGGGACAGCCATTAAAAATGGAGAAAAAGGTTCCATCGGGGAACTCAAGTTACAGAAATTATATTTATAGTGAACAGAATACATGCATGGCGGGGTGAACTGAAAACTTTGAGACTTCAAAATATTGTAAAAAACTTTTTCTAATTAGAAAAAAATTCTGTCAACCTATCAAAATTCCAATGGGTCAAATGCAGATATCAGAAGAATAGATATAAAATGATTCTATCGTTCATTTCCTTATGAAATAGACATCACTTGCTGAGAGATGAAAAACTGACACAGCAAAAAATAAAGGGCTCCATAGTATATCACTTCAGTGTCAATATGGTTGTAACAAGACAGAACTCAACCCCTTCCTCTTCTAAATGATAGATCCATATAAATTCAATTTTGTTCTGATCTGATTTTAAATTATTCATGAGTTTTGAATACTGAAGAAATCAATACATGTAGTAATTTTTGCAATAGAACTATGTGTTACACCCATTTTCATTTCAGTTTAAAAAAACATACAGGTTTCTAATTATGGAATAGTAAAACCTATCCGAGGTCCCCCAATAATGCATTAACCCCACTTTAGGCCCCTTTGGGATGTGCATGTCCCCCATCTGAACCCCCTTTCTGATGCAACAACGTTTTCATTTAAATTCATGTGACATCGTATACCTACACAAATGTCTACATTACCTATGACAAATGAGTTAGATTTGAAATGGGATCAAGCATATTAATTCATCATAAACCTGCCCTCTAAACTTGACCTTGATCTTGAATAAAAGAACATAAATTTCACTTTCTGCGCTGACGTTGTCATTGACATAGCTCGTTTCGTTTGCCACAAAACAGTTTCTATATAACATTTGTGTTGGTGCCTGTATGCTTTCTCTGAATCTATTTTTTTTTTTTTTTTGGGGAGGGGGGGTTTGGCCATCACTAGCACAGGCATACGTAGAAAGACTGTCTATTGCATCCCTATATGAATATAAGATGTCATGTATCCATGACTGTGATCACTAGTATACATGCAACTAACTTTCACAAAAAATTTGTAATTTATTCAGACTAGCTATTTTTGCCATTGAACTTTCAAATCCATTTGGTCAACAATCCCAAGGAACCAAGAAGAAATCCTATCTTTTGGAGAAAACCAAGGGAGGAATAGCAAAAATAAAAGGTCAAAATGGTATGATCATCTGTTCAAATTGACCATTCAGGGAAAACGGAGGAACGAATAGCAAAAAAAAGTCAAAATGGTCTGTCCATCTGTAAAAATTGACCAATCACAGAAAACCGAAGGAAGAATAGCAAAAAGAGAAGGTCAAAATGTTATGTCCAACTGTCCAAATTGATCAGAAATACAGCTAGACTGACCACTGTGTGAACTAAGACAAAATATGTATTTTCTTTTCATCATCAAACAAATACAAAACAAACTGTCACTATAAAGCAATCAGTCACAGTAAAGCGTCAGAAGATGAGAGGTAAACAAAACTGACATTCTGCAAATATTTTGTAGTTAACGGAATATCACATAAATCAGTTTCCTTTACCTGGATAAACACCTGAAATCAGAAAATTATTAGGTGACGAAGATGCATGTAGTTAGCATAAATAATAATACAAGAGATAAATATTTTAGTTGAATGAGAATCAGGGAACAGATTTTGTTGTGGTTTTCTCGCGAGAGTTTACATGTGTATGCAGAGCCAGAGATTTCTATACTACATGTAGCATAAACATTTTTTTACTTTGACCTTTTATACAAATTCCTGGTCTTCATATAAATTAGTTATGAAGTAAACATTTTTGTTAAATGTTGAATTTTCATATATTCCGAGTTTGTCCAAATAGTGTAATGAAAATGTATGTAAGTTCGTGCATGTAGTTTGGCAGAATGACCTTGACCCTTAGACAACAAATATGGATGTGAGTCACAGTTTTTTAACTAAAGAAATAAATAAATTATGAAGAAATGCTTCATTATAATAATGCTTGCGAAAAGTTCCAAATATTGGCCTAATACTATGCTTCGCACTAGACCTTTTTAGGGTTTCCGTTTACTTGCAAATTTCACTACATGTTTAGAACTTGGTGAATGAACAGTTGGTACTGTACCTAATGACAAAAGTGGGGGCTGTCATGGCTCAGTGATTAGAGTGTTTGCCTTCTGATTGTGAGGTCATGGGTCCAAATCTACGCTGTGCTGCAGTTAGCTTTTCCTGTCTTTCAGACAGTAAAAACAGAATTTCCATGTCACAGTAGGTGTCAGCGCTTTAAAGAACCCTTATTGCTCAATGGCCAATAGTGCAAAGCATAAACCAAATTGTTCACACTTCACCGGCATTGATGGTGTCTCCATGTAAGGGAAAGATTCTTGTGTGGAAATTTAAACAACAGTAGAACCAAACAAACCAACCAAGGACACAAGTGCACTGTACCCTTGATTTCAACCATGCTTCTTGAATATGATGAGAAACAACTAGCCACAGGAATACCACATAGGTCTTCTCCACACACAGAAAAACATGGCAGAACAATTCTAATTTTGACAAATGAGTAATGACTCAGATACATGAGACAAAAATTCATATCCAGGACAAAAATGGACCTATATATCTATGTTGACCTCATTACCAGCATTATGTAAAATATCTACCAAAACAGATTTCCAAAAATAGATTTCCGTGTTGCATAGGCCGTTCATTCCCCACTATCAACAAGATTTCTAGAATTTGCCAGTCTGCTGAACAAGTGTTTAAACTCAGTGAGGCATGACCATCTGTCATGTGACCTGGAAACTTCACTTGTACAGGAGGGCAAATGCACAAGTTTCCATGTATGTCAAGCTGTAAACTTGCATGTCAAATCGTTGGCTAACTACTTTTTATTTCCTGTTAATTTCTGAGTGTTGGATTTTTTTTTTTGGTAATCTGTATAATTTACACGACTTCTAACATTACTCCAGAAATATCAGGGAGGCATCAAGCTGATACAGGTTACAGAGAACTGTAACATATGCCAACACCTACTGTGATAAGGGACCTTGGTTTTTTCTGTCTCATGCAAAAGACAGAAAAAGCCAGCCCCTGACCCCTGCCTAGTAGACTTGAAGCTTGTATGTCCACACAATCTAAAACTAAAGAGTAGTAACAGCTCTTTCAAGTTCCCCATATTTCCAATAGCTTTTAGTGTACCACATCACTAATACAGCTGACGAAGGCATCAACAATGCATGGACCTAGAGGGGGGTCAAGGGGGTCTGGACTCCCCTGAAATTGGCAAAATATATACCACCATTGGTCAATTATACTTAGACTCTCATTTAACAGGGTTGGTTTTGTCCATACCGCTTACCCTCCATCTAGGTATAGAAAAAAATGAACAAGAGATAAGAATTTACTTACGAAAATCAGTCCAAACCTGGGATTGAACCAGGGACAATCTTGTTTGAAGTCCTGCACTCAACTTACTGAGTTAACTTTGATGTTTTGTGAGAAGATATGCCAAATCTACAAGTTTCAATACTTACCCTTGAATGTTTGATAAAAGTTTGGTTTGAACAAAGACGTGCTCGTAGTACTTTTCCCAGCCATCTTTAATCCAGGTAATCAAATTCTTCTCATCCAAGAAAAAGTTTAAAAACTGTGAATTTGGAAACAAAAATTGATTTCAATATATACCACAAAATAAAGTGAAAGTACAGAATATTAGATACCTAACCAGAGCTAGTAATAGTGAATAAATGAACAGGGTTAATTTTATCATTGTATAATTATTTAACCCTTTCAACCCCATGTATCAGAATGATATGCTCTTTTCTATTGTCTTAGACCAGTCTATTTCGGTCTGTGGTGTTGAACCTGCCACTTGAGCTGGTTGATTGTATTATTGTTTAACATTCCACTCAAGAATATTTCACTTTTACGGAGACGTCACCATGTGTCGATGAGGAGCGACAAATTTTGCCAATGCTTGGCACTTACGACCATAGAGCAGGGAAGGTTCTTTAAACCTGCCATTTGAGAATCATTCACTGATATTGAGATCGCACTAAATCAATGAATGTCGGTGAGAGACTTCAAAAGTTTGGCGGCTGCTAAGCACCTAAGGTCAACGATCAGTCAGTGACCTTTAAAGTGCCAACATTTACATCTAATGTGACTCAGGGTCTTTACTTTTTCTGTCATATCTAAAGGATAGAACACCCCCCCCCCCTCCCCCCCCATGAAACAATGCGACATTAAACGAAAACATAAATTTTATGAATAAATTTTGAACTAGATATAACCATGAAGTACAATTTATGATAGATATTTTATGCTTATGGCCCAAGTTATACTTATAAGAATAGAGAAAACAGCAGTTATTTTATGATTTCAATGTAAATTGGAATAAACAAGGGGAACTTTCCTTTCCATTTTTCTTTGGACCTCTCTCTCTACAAAAAAAAAAAAAGAACAAAAAAAAAAGGATACTTACTCTGTACATTCTATTTATATCTTGTGAACTGACAAATTTTCTGAAATGTGCCATTCCAAGTTCTTCTAATCTAAACAATGCCAGGTAACATATAACTGAAAAAAACATAAAATCTTTTTTTAAATGTACTGAAAATTTGGCAGCTTAGATATACATGATATACATACACACTCAGTAAGGAGGGATCCCGATGGCCCAGTGCTCTGAAGGCATAAGTGCCAAGCATAGGCAAAATGTTCACCCTTCACTGGCACACAGTGATACAATGTAAGTGAAAGGAAGCTGAGCACGCTAATCAGTAGGCCATGGCAGCCCCAATGTTATGTTAGCACATTAATATAAGAACATAAATAAAACTTCTAAGATTCAAACAGAAGCCTAGGAATCTATCCTATGCAGTAATGCGAAGCCGAACCTACATGCTGAACCTGTCATTCAGAACGTTAGATGAGTTTTAATTCAGTCTGGGTACAAACCTTCAGGCAATCTTAAGCAAAAAAATCATCACATCTGACTTTAGAAAACATGTAATAAAAAACTTTGGAGAAACTGAACTAGTATAGATAACTAGGAGTAGAAAAGAATGGGGTCAAACATATTTCAACCCCATCCAATACTCTCACCCCCTATCATCCCCCCCAACACACACAATTAAACAAATAACTAAAAGGGATGAAACAGGTGCAAATATGACAAAAGTGAAAAGGTGCACAATAAATTTTACTCATAAAACAACCCCCATTTGCATACCTTTATATAAATTTTCTTCTGATCTCAGTGTCTTCTTCCCGTCTCTGGCAAAAAATCCATCCAAAACAACTTCCATGATACTACTGTAGCGTACGCATTCAGAGAATACTTCCACAATAAATGTCTGATCACTATCATCGTAAATCTGTAAAGAAGATGTAAACACAGAATCAATTTCACAAAAAACAGAAAGAATCGCTTTCACACAGAAACTGACATTTATTCTTGGGCTTAGTTCAGCTAGTGTATAGCCAATCTTCAACAGAATCTGGCATCCATTATTTGGCTTCTTTTTTTTTTTGTCAATCTTCCAACAAAGCATGTTTACATTTTGCTAAAAGGAGAGAGAGAGAGAGAGAGAGAGAGAGAGAGAGAGAGAGACAGAGTGTGTTACCAATTTTGGAATGAATGTCAAGGACATACAAGTGTACTTAACTTAAGTTGCTGTTCAAGTGTTATTATGAACAGAAATAGTTTAATTTAAAGACTTCATGTTCAAGACAGATTAATCTGAAAAACAGTCTGCATCACTTTACAATTAATACTACTCTATAAATATAAACATGTCAGGGTACTAAAGTAAAATAACCAACTAATACAGTGTTCCAGATAATTTTTCAGCCTATGGGTAACTGAAGAAAACCAAATTTTTAAACTTTAGGGGAAAATTAGTAGTTTACTTTTGTGAGAGAGAGTGCTATATTTTCAGTATGAATTTATGAAATACTTTCAGATTGCCTTTTATCTATTATAATGATAAACAAAATACAAATCTGAAACTGTTCTTCACCAATACACTAGGACGTACTGTATCCAAATTTATTTATTTTATTTAGGGCCTGTATTTTTATGTTTTCACAACCTAGATGGTTGCATTTGGTATGCATGTTTATTAAAGTTGAAGGGTGGGTAAATGGAAAATTGAGTGTGTAACATGCACATAAAAATATTAGTATCAATACTTATTTCATCAAATTCTAAGGGGTAAAATATGTAGCTACGAATCCTATCTGAAAAACTGAGAATATGAATATTGGTTGAGTTTGTTGTAGTGTTGCTGTTAAATATCCCTCTCAAGAATCTTTCACTTATATGGAGACATTACTGTGTGCTGGTGAAGAGTATAAAATTTTGCTTATGTTCCGCACTTATGGCCGTAGAACAGGGAGGATTCTGTGAAGTGCCAACACCTACTGTGATTTTACTGTTTCATCCGGAAGACAGGGAACCCAACCACAATGTGGCTTTGACCCGAACCCAGGACCTCAAGATTTGAAGCTGAACACACTAAACACGACATGTAGGCCAAGACAGCCCCAAACATGTTTTTGATACTCACTCTGTTTGTTTTTAGATATTTGTTGACATGTTCCTCCACTGACTGCATGTCTTTGTTGTAAGTGTCCAAGACACCAATACAATGCCACAGCAGTTGGCCATGATTAGCGCTCATGGTGACAAATTAGTGATTCTGAAATAAAAAGGAAAAAAAAAGTTTACTGCTGTTTTGCACGACTGGGATTATCAATGGGTTATCCTAACATTCCCACAGTAGTATGCAGCTACCAAGTTTCAAATTCAATTGAATTATCATTTACAATTACAGTCTGTAACTAAATGCAACCACAACGGATTTGTTCCACATATGTAGTTCAGATGTACCGTATGTATGAATGGAATTGAATCTTGCTGACTGTGAAATTAAGTTTCACATGAACCCATTTTTATTTATTAATTTGGTCTCCTGTGAGACATCAAGCACGGACTGAATTATATTCCTTTTACTCTTTGTTTGACAGACGAATATTTGCTATTAAAGTAAATTAACTGCAAATAATATTGTGGTCTGGACACTCAGAACAATTTCTTGCATTGGGTCTTTTCTAATCCTGAATGAACTTGAAACATAGATCTACCTATTTGCTCTATAATCCAAATAGATTTTATAGGCTACTATGAAAAAATGGCTTATTAACCCAGCCCCTTGATGCTGCATTTAAAGTCCTTTTCGTTGTTTTGAAGAGCTCATTTTGAAATTTCAGGAGTCATTGAGTTAATATAACAAAGAAATAGTAGATCTAGTTTAATAAAATACAAACGTGACTATATCAATGGAAAATCAACCAGGAGAAGGTGTGTAAACACGGAGTTCAACAGGGAATGTTGTCATTGTTGCAGAATTATTTTTAACTCAAATTCCTTGGTAAAATATAGATGAGCTGAGCTAGATGGATAACAGTCGTTAACATATACCATTACTAATAAGGATAATAAAACAAATTTTTGTAAAGGAAAGACTCATAACTTGTGCTGTCGTTTAATGTTTCGGTTAAATGAACACCCGATTTCGGATACGGAGTCAAAGTAGGCGCCATTTTTGGCTTATTGATATCGTCGTTAGGGAAATTATAAGCAATATTATCGACTAGAGGACGACCTGGATTGAACAATCTGCCATTAATTGGGTAAAGGATAGAGTGAATAATTAGTGCTATACCTGCTGGCCCACCTAGAATGGAGATGATCGTCGAAATTACTTCCTAAAGTCACACATCCAAAATACTATCTGTTGCCAACGTCCACAAACTTTTTCAATCGTTTCGAAGACCACGATCGATAAGGTAAAATCCAGTCTGATCACGAACAATTTCCGGAAATATAAAATAATGGCGACACTTTTTTTAACTTTCGCAAGTGATTCAGATAATCCTTCCAACGCGCCCGTATTTGTTAAAAGAATCATGATAATCTATACTGTAAGATCCATATTGGCTATTATAACAAAAATACACGTTCATAAATTTGAAAAGGTTTGTACAAAATTGGAGAAAATATCGTTTTTATATGCAAAATATTACATTAAATTAAATTAATTAATTAATTAATTTTAATCTAACTTTTTCCCTAATTCTTGGATCCGCACCTGCATGGCCTTATATACGGACATCATGCGAATCTAAGATCTTTTTCCGGAGGTTGAACTTGTTCCTCTAGATCCGCGCACGGACAATATGCTAAGGAATTCAGCCTACATAGTGATGGAACTCTGATACGGGACATGCGCGGATCCAGGATTTTTTCCGGGGGGTCGAACTTGTGTCAAGAAAAAATAGCGTCCTGTTAAAACATGAATCTAAGCATAATTGACCAATGGTGGTACATATACTCGCAGCCATATACATGTACTTTGCCGATTCCAGGGTGGGGGGTCCATACCCCTTCGACACCCCCTCCCCCCCTTCTCCTCTAGCCTGATCAGCGCATGCGGGACTATTTTGTATACCATGACATCAGAATGACCAAAATAATAATAAAAAAAAAATACAACCTAGTCACGCCAATACTAAAACTCGAAACCTTGGCTAAATACATGTACCTCTATAGGTGTCTGATTCTGAACGGATATCCCACAAATACTGACCCGCGACATCATATGACTCAAGTTTGGTGCTGTTTTCTCGTATTTTCGGGACCACCGTGGCTCAGTGGTTAGCTTGTTCGCCTGCTGCCGTCGTGAAAGTCATGGGTTCGAATCCGCGGCGTGCTACGGTTGGCTTTCTAGGTCCTTCGGATTGGACAGTAAAAAAACGAGGTATCCCACCCCTTCCTTTGACTTTCAGTTTGTATGGTCTTGCAAGGTTTTTTGTTGTTGTCGTGGTTTTTTTTCGTTGTTGTTGTCTATTACGCCTTTGCTCAATTCATCTCTACTTTCGTTTTCCAGTTTTGTTTTTCTGAAAGTTACTTAGTTATACCGACAGTGTGCGTGTTATATGACAATACATCACTGTGAGATAACTACACGTAATCGGTGATATCTGGCCATGATATCGATCAAAATAAATCTGACACGCATTCAGAATTAAAAAAAAAAAGAACGAGAGAGAGAGAAAAAAATCCTTGTATTTTTTTGTATGTAATAGTGCCGCTGGTGTAGGTCTATAGTCTGTTGTGACCTGATGCGAACCACAGAAGCCGTAGACACAAGCTCGCTGTACATAGGTTGGATAATGAATCGTGATGGAAAAGAAAATGAAATAGAACGTCGGAATCGATGACGATGAGAAGGTGAAAATTGAATGTGTTTGGACATTGGGCCTAATTCATGCGCGGATCCAGGATTTTTTTTCCTGGGGTGGGGTGGGGTGTCGATTTTTTCCAGGGGAGTGTCAAGCTTGTAAAAATAAAGCTCAAACCGGTTAAAATGAGAATCTAAGCATAATTGACCAATATTGGTATATATTTTGCCAATTCCGGGGGGGTCCCGGACCCCCTAAACCCCAGCGCATGCCTATTGTTGGTTTAACTTCCAACTCAAGTATCGCTGATCTAGAGGGGGTCGAGAGGGTTCGGACCCCCTTTGGCAATGTATTTGTTTTTCTTTACACAAGTTCGACCCCAAGGAAATTTCGATCCCCCAAGCAAAATTCTTGGATCCGCGCATGAAAATCTATCACCTATATGACCGACACGTCGACTCGTGCCAAAAATATGGATTTTAAGCAACACAATGGAGATTATCACAGAATATTGGTCGATTGCATGCGCGGATCCAGGAATTTTTTCCAGGGGTCCAAGTTCCAAATTTTCCGGGGTCAGGGGGATCAAACTTGTGTCATGACAAAAATAACCCTGTTCAGTTGTGTTGTTGTTGTGTTGTTCTTTAACGTCCCACTCAAGAATATTTCACTCATATGGAGACGTCACCGTGTGCCGGTGAAAGGCGACAAATTTTGCCTGTGCTCGGCACTGCTGGCCGTAGAGCGTTACTACTGTGACACGGGACCTCGGTTTTTACTGTCTCATCCGAAAGACATGGACGGCCAACCGCGGAGTGGCGCTGCGGGAATCAAACCCCGGACCCCTCGATTCCAAGTCGAACACGCTAACCACTCGGCCACGGAGCCCCCCCCCCACTGTTCAGTAAAATATTCATTTATATACTTTGCCGATTCCAGGGGGGGGGGGGGTGTTACGGACCCCCTCGACCCCCTCTAGGACGGCACATAGATAGTATTTTTGTTAATGTCTCACTCGGAGAAGGTAGACAAATTTGGCCCACTCTCGGCACTTGTGACCGTAAAACAATTATGGGCTCTTTAACGTGCCGACGCCGGGGGTCTCCGTTGCCGAGTGGTTAGCGTGTTCGACTTTGAACCGAAAGGTCCAGGGTTCGATTCCAGCAGCGCCACCCTACGGTTGGTCGTCCCTGACTTTCGGATGAGACAGTAAAAAC
>JACSZP010016677.1:0-10261 GCA_016161895.1 Pinna nobilis | reverse complement strand
AATTATCATAATGACCAATGCATTTTGAAAATTCTGTACCCTGAAAATTACATCCGGAAGGTGAAGCATCCAGATTATTGGCGTCTGGATTTATGAGGCTCGACTTAGTGTTGAATCTAGAGCAACATAGCATGGCGCTGCGCCATGCCCTTTTTCTGAAGCATCATGCCTTTTTTTTCAGTGCCATGCCCTTTCCTATACCAAAAATATGACCTCTAGGACTTATAGACTGAACAAGATAAAAATTATTAATTCTATCCGTTTCTTAAGCAAAAGGTGTTCTATTATCATTCAATGAAAGGTATTTTAAATGAGTATGTGGAGGATATTATCATTCAATGAAAGGTATTTTAAATGAGTATGTGGAGGATATAAAATAACATATTATTGTGCAGGTGCCCTCAAAACCAATTTTCATGCGTTATAAGTGCCCTTTTGCATATGAAATTGTGTGCCCTTTTCAGTTCCTTGATTCAACACTATCGACTGTATAAATTTTTCAGGTTCATTATTATAACACCATATTCACTGACACAAAAACCCATAATTGTATTATTGACCTCTGATGTGAAATGTATGTCACTGAGTACGGAGACAAAACCTTGGCCTGGCAGAATTATTGACAATCATGAAGTGGAAACTAAAGTGCTCTCAAGCATTAAATCTAAATGTGGGTCGCGATTTTCAAGAGATGATACGATTAACACTAACGGAATAAATGAACTTCATTCAATTTTGACTGGAAAGTTGAAACTGCTGTTGAGTTCCCACATCATGAACAATAAGAAGGTTAATGCTCAAATTACTCATTACAATGATTTCCTGCAAAGATTCATGAATATTGGATAAAAAAAGCCTAGAAAAGAAACCAATTTGAAGAAATTCAACTGCGGTGGCGATGACTGTAATATTGGATTACGCAATAATGGCGAGATAAATCTATTACAAACTTAATGTAGTTTTGTATTTGTTGAATCAAATCTACTGACAAAGGCACTGCAAGGCAGTATCTTTAAAAGTTATTGCGGAATTTTAAGACGGAAGAAACAAGGTTTGAAGCAGATCCTTCCGTGCAGGTGTACTTTTTCAGAAAAAGTGTCAGAAAAAATGAGAACGAGATTCACCTTTTGAAACCTTAGATCCCCTTCTGGGCCTCAATTTTTTTTCTGATCAGTTCAAAAGTATGGCAAAAAAAAAATAAATAAATAAATCTCAAGATTTGAGAAGGCATTTTGCTGAAGCATTAATAAGATCAAATGGGCAATTTCAAATGTGATTCAGCAGCAGGCAGTATTGCATTTGCTTGCTTTTAATTTGGTGTTGTTTTTTATGTTCTTGTTGTTGTTGTTTTTTTTAACGTCCCACTCAAGAATCTTTCACTTATATGGAGACATCACCGCGAAGGGCTATGAATTTTGCCCATGCTGGACACTTATGACTGTAGAGCCCATGAAGAGTTCTTTAACCTGCCGACACCTCCTGTGACATGGGACCTTGGTTTAAACTGTCTCATCTGAAAGACAGGTACAACCACAGCATGGCCACAGATTCAAACCCTAGACCTCTTGATCAGACAGTAAACATGCTAACCACTAGACCACGGTGGCCCCATCTATAGTTGTATTGTTGTTTCACATCCCACTAAATAATCTTTCATTTATATGAACATGTTACCTAATGCCAGTGAAAGGCTACACATTTGGCCTGTACATGTAAGTAGTACTTATGGCCATCAAGCTGCAGTCAACACCTGTGACAAGGAACCTCATTTTTTACTGTCTCATCCGAAGAACGAAATCAGCAGCCTCTGCTGAGCAGATTTGAACCCATGACCTCACAATATGAGGGAAAACATGCTAACCACAAAATAATGCCTACAGAGTACCTCAGTAAGGCAATCACCTTGCTTGAGAAACCACTGATATTCAGCATGGTCTGATTACTTAACCCTTTCACCCCTGAAATCTAATTGACTCTTCCTTATATCAACAATTAACCCTTTCACCCCTGAAATCTAATGGAATCTTCCTTATATCAATGATTTAGTCAAGCCCAAAAGTGTATCCAGGGGTGAATGGGTAAATAGGTATATTAATCAGGTAGTTTCATATTGGTCTAGTTATTAGGTAGAGCCGGAGGTCTGTCACATGTATTATATTGTATTATTATAATTACAAAAATAGCAAAACTTTGATAAGTTGAAATTCAAGGGACCGTTTGAACAAGTTTGAGACATTGGGACTTGGACTCATGAATGTATTGCATTTCTTGATTCTAATTTGATGTAATTCTATTAAATGACATCCTTTTTCCTTACAGGCACACATTGTAATGAATAAGAGACTTTAAATTTGCATACACTGTGCTTGCAGGTTAATGAGTAAAATAGGTGTTAAATTGCTAAAGTGCAGAAATCTCCAACAGGTGAATTTATTAGTTTGACTTATTTGTATGGACATTCTTGTTGTTTTTATTGTGATGGGACCAAATTTTATCTAAGACAACGGGAAATTCTACTCATAAAACATCCAGTCATGGATAGTATTTAATAAGATTACATGTATATATGAGGAAATAATTCAGGACTTTGAAAAAAGTTCGAAAGAGCAAAAAATGCGAGTCATTGAAGTTGGACACGTCAAAGTTTTACTGTAAATGGAGTAAAACTAAAAAAAAAAAATGTGACCTAAAGAATGGCAGAGTGACCTATCAGTACAACATGCAAGCATACATATTTTGGAGAGCTTGAAACACTCAATTAAGTATACACATGTACAACTAAGAGGAGACTATATACAGTCTAACCTGCCTTAGCGACCCACTGAATTAAAGGATTACCTGTCTTATATGACCTAAATTTTGGTTCCCAAAATGGGTTCTCCCTATATAAATCACCTGAATTAAGAAACCACCTGTCATATGTGACCCTTTTGGCCACTTCCCTTGAATGGTCTCTTAAGACAGGTTAGACTGTACCTACATGTATTATTCAGGCCTTTTTCTGTCGATTGTGATAAAATGCCATTAGTAAGTCAATTGGGAATTTTTACGAACTTGACAGATAGTTCACTAGTTTGGGGTGGGTAACATTTAAGACGTTTGAATTAAATAAAATCTGAGATTTTTCTCTTATCCAGCTTCTCAGCCAATCAGAATTCAGTACAAATCGAGTCTCGTTAATCCAGACGCCAATAATACAAATGCTTGACATTCTGGACGGAATGTTCACGAAAATGAATTTTAAAATTGCATTTGCTACAATAGAATGTGTGCTACAGTAATTCTGGATGCTTCATGAATCAGGAAATTTTGACTCGGAACAAATGCTTACAGATCAACTAGGCTCCACTCTATTAGCTTGAGTTGAGAAAATTATCAGACTTAAGAAAATTCTCAAGTTTTATGGTGCCAAGTCCAGGGCCAATGGACCAGTGCTAATTTTGAGCTCAGACATTAACACAACATGAAGTAATCGTGAGGTAAATGCATTTATAATAGATTGAGAAAAACCTAGTCATGAGTATTCTTTTTTTAAGCCTCTTATAAGTGAGATGTATGAATACTTTATTGACCGGTCAGTTGGTCAAGAAACCATGCATTTAGTTAATTGTTCATTCGAGCTCAAGACTTTGCACACTTCAGATGCACAATGTCCCCCCCCTCCAGACCTATTTTACTATAAATTTTCTATCTTTGATCACACGCTTCTTATCCTTGCAAACTTCATGAACACCTTGATGTTACAATATCATCTTCACATCGCAAATTTACATTTTTGCGAGTTGTTTAAATGAATACTTAGTCTCAAGTCTGAGCACATATGCACATGTCTTGGGGCATTTACTCATACTGATGTCTCTGTTTTGATTTTGAATGAGGTTGTAAATAATCTATGTTCGTTTGAGACTGGTCGATTAGGAACATAAGAATAAATTCTGATAACTGAATAAGAGGCTAACGGAAGTGACTTACTTTTCCATTCTCTTCCGATGCAGGTAACAAAATGGCTGACAGACATATACAATGCATGGAATGATATGATACATATATACATCTGGAAAAGATCAGAAATATAAAATCATTAAAATATGTTGGTTGGTTGTATTATTGTTTAATGTCTAGCTAAAGAATCCTTCACTTATATAGAGATGGAGGTGCCTCCTTGAGTTGGGAGGGTTCTTTAATGCGTCATCATCTGATGGCAATCATTTGATAAGTAGCCAGTATTTGCTAAAAATTACCAGCCTTAGACAGTGCTCTCCAGGCTTATAGGTTATATACATGTAGTATCATTTCTCTGTTTCATTTAACTACCATGCTATATTATGCATAATCCCCACTTTATTTTCTCTACCCCAACTCTATTCTTCTCTCCCATCACCCTATTTCTTTTACATATCTAGCAATTATTGACAAGTGTGAGTCATTCACATAGTAATATTCCATATATAAAATTATTAATTATAATGCAAGTCCATGGGTAACCATGCTGTAAAATACTGTGTAGTTTAATTAATATACATGTTCTTCCCACTTAAGCTGTAACATGCAAGCTACCCAAAATTTCTAGGGAGAACACTGAACCTACTCTCTTCATTTGCATTGCCTATCCTTTAAGCAAAAAAAAAAAAAAAATGCTGAACTCAAAATTATAAACTCCAGTTCTGCATGCCAACTTTCACAGATGGACCCCCTACTTGCAAACTTATTGACATCCCCGGAAACCAGCAAAATGAAAGAAAATAGGTCATAAGGCCACTTGGAGTCAATTTATAATGTAGTAATCTGCAGGCAAATACAGCCCCAAAATGTATAAAGAATGACTCAAGCCTGGATGTAATGTTGGGCTAATTTGTTGGTTTTATTGTTGTTTAATGTCCCATTCAAGGACCTTTTACTTATATGAAGGTGAATGCAAGTAAAGTGCTACAAATTTTGTCTATGCTTGGCACTTATGGCCACGACCAGTGAGGATTCTTTAACGTGCTGACACTTGCTGTGCCACGGTGCCCCAAAAGTGACACGGTACAATTGGATGCTTTTGTTGCCCTACAGAACAAATGAGAGAAATTGACCAAGGCTCAAGTGATAGTTTCTGAACTAAAGTGAATAAAATATATAGTTGAATAACGGGAAATTTTGGGCCCTATTTCATTTTTGCCCTCATCATAAGTGGGCCAATTCAAAACTGGGTGAATTCCAAATGGTAAATTCATTGAAAAGAATAATAACGATTGGGCGAATTTAAAACGGCAAAACTGTTTACAAGTGCATTAGGGAAAAAATAACACAGGGCAAAAATAACCATAATAAGTATTCATATTGTTAGTACGTACAGTAAAAAGAACAAAGAATTTTTGGTTACTCTCTCCCACACAATTGTTGACCCATGGACAGTGATGGTCCATTTTTCTGATACATCTTTGGCACACACTGAAATGAGAAAAAAAAGAATATTTAAATGATATTANNATCTCAGATGGCGGTGCTATTATTTAATGTCCCGCTCAAGAATCTTTCACTTATATGGAGCAACAACAAATACCATTGAAAGGCTAAAGATTCTGGTCAATGCTAAGCAGTGAGGGTTCTTTCATTTGCCAATATCTACCATGACAAGAAACCTCAGGTTTAAACTACACCATTGTGCCATAAGTTTATGAACAAAACGCCATTTTTACTATATATTTTTAGAAAAATTGCATATTTAAAGAATTCCTATGGTTTTCAGAGACTGGACCAATTTGTATGTTATTTGTACACAAAATTTCCATTTTTTTATGTACTTGTAGTTTCTTTAGATATAAAACTTTTTTCGTACAGCAGATTTGAGGTTACATGAGATTAACTCACTTGTTAAAATTTTAAAATGCACATTCTCTATATAACTTTACTAATTATGGGGATTTTTGACAACTTGAAAATTCAACCTTGTGTTCTACTTATTGAGCACATTTTTTAACCATTTGACAGAATATAGATTTGTTTGTATTCAAATATCCTTGAGTAAATTCTGAATTTTTCAAGAATGGTTTCATTGAAATCTGTTGAATAATAATAAAATTAGAGCAGTTTAAATATATACATGTTAAAAATGATGCTTGTTCATAAACTTATGGCACAATGCTGTACCTCATCTTAAAAGCAGGAAAAGCTAGCCGTCTCTGCCTAGTTAGTTTGCTGGTTGGTAAATGGCTGCTCTGTTGTTTGACATCCTGCTTAAGAATCTTTCACTTATATGAAGATGTCACCATGAACTAATGAAGGGTGACAATTTTGCCTCTGCTTGATATATACGACTGTAGAGCAGGGTTGGGGGAGGATCTTTGATGTGCCAACATCTACTGTGACATAGGACCTCAGGTTTTACTGTCTCATCCAAAAGATAGGAACAGCAAACCGTGACGTGGCTTGGGCTGGAACCTTAGACCTCACAATTTGAAGTTGAATATGCTAACCACTAGGCCCACCAATTGGTTTGTACATATGACCTCACAATCTGAACTGTGAAGGAAAACATACTACAATGTATCATTAGATACTTTCACTAAGACATCAGTAAAATGGAAGCATGAGAAGATAAAAACTTTAATTATACAAAAAGATCAAAAGATTACAAAGCTAGTGATCAGCCATCAGTACTAACCTACAATGATGTGCTCTCTCTGGTTTGATGCTAACACACTTAGGGCACTTGAATACCACCTGCCCATCCCCTAACCCCATGCGTCGAATATTTTCTTGTGTCGCGTTACCCTTTGGCACAGCTCCCTGTTAAAAGAGGAAAAAATCTATGTTTGTTTGTGTTTGTTTTTGTTTTTGCCACACTCAAAAATCTTTAAGTCTGACATAATAAGCTGATGGCCTTTTTTTTTATTATTATTGTTAGACAAGAGAACCTAGATACTAAAGTACAGTGATGTCTCGTTAGTCCGGATCTCGTTAATCTGGAAAATCCGTTACTCCAGACGAATTGCTCAGGAACGAACGGCCACAGTGTTAAAATGCTTCGATAATCCGGAAATTTGCGTTCCGGATCCGGACGGTCTATTTTTGGAACGAACGTGCAGAACCAATGTTAACATGACTTGTTAGTCAGGACAAAATTCTGGCAGTCTTTAGTGAGTGTTGTTGTTTATACAACAGTTTGAAATAAACAGAAGAGAATTGTCTTCAACCGTGTGTGTAATTAATTGAGAAGGACAGGGTAGATAATTGCCACCTTTTATCGATCGATTGGAGTAATTTGTAGTACTCATGGGGTTGATTATTCTGTCAAGGTAGAGACTGTCGGTAAATTTTACTTACTTTGATATTCTCGTTATTCTTTCGATTAAGGAAGAATGAGGTGACGTTTTTTTTAAATGAAGGTGATTTGAGATTATACCGACGGCCTATTTTCTTCATTTTACATAACATAAATAGGGCCGATAATCTACGGACCATCTTTCGATCTCTGCTGGACTTAAAATTGACACCTACATGCATGTGCAGGAGAATAAGTGCTTATTCTTTGTCTTCGATCACTTTTTCACCCCCTTCCTCTTCTTTCCAAAGCATTTTTGTTAATTTTGTCGTTTTTAAAGGTCTTATTTCTTTCTGTTAATTTCCATTTACTTCGCTTCTCTTATTTAGATCAGAGACGTATATAACACTCTGTTTAGATCTAAGCTTTTGCATTGAAATTATGACAGGGGAAATAACTCTTGGCATGAGTCATGATCCGGTAGTCCGGACAATTCGTTAATCTGGACGAATCGCTTGGGGACGAATGTGTCCGGACTAACGAGACATCACTGTACATAGGAAGAGAAAAGCTGCCTTTGGCAAGTAAACTAAATTTCTCACATAATTAACTTAGGTTCCAGCGATGGTAAACTAATTGAGATACCAACTATATGTAGCAGGGCAGGAAATTGGCAAGAAACTCTTATTAGCCACATGGGCTAATACTCCAAAAACTCATTTAGCCCATACCAAGCTCAAGGAGCCAGTATTATATTGTATGAACATTTTGCTAGTTAAAAATTAATTTGTACTTAAGTTTACATTTATGCTGAATATTTTAAGAATATGTCATTATTAACAAACTATGATCAGAAAACCCATGGTGCAGAACAAGATACCAAATCCGGAAAATTCAGTTTGCCACATGGGCGAACTCGATGGAAAAATCATTAGCCCGGTAGCATTTTTATTAGCCATTGGCAAACGGGTGATAGTTAATTTCTAGTCCTACATGCCATGGTCAAAAAGATTATTTCTAAATTTCTTCTTTCTGGCTATTTAGAAAAGTGAAAAAATGAAAGGAAAAAAGATGGCAAAATTACCGGATCAGACAGCATAGTCCTAAGGTGAGACGAAATTGCAAGAAACGCAAAAAATTGGAAAATGACTCCGTTCACTATACTCCATGTGGTGTTGGGATTATGAAGGAGCATCACAAACATCACAACATATTCAGCATAAACTATGAGCAGCCAGGTGAATATGGCACAAATCCAGCCACAAATGTCCTTGACACACCACAGATATTGGCAAGTCATCAAAAACGTCAGCCCAAATTTCTGACAGAACGGCCCGCAGTCTATCGTTGCTACTCCATCCTCGACCGGTCCCTTATGTTTGGATTTCAGCGTTCTTATTACTGGACCCCGTTGCAACTCCTCACCCCCATTACTCTCACTCCTGTTAAAATAAACAATTGCAGTGTACAGTCTAAACTGTTTTGAGAGATCGTCCAAGGGAAGAAGCAAAAAGGGTCACATATGACAGGTGGTCCCTTAATTGAATAATTCAGGTTATCAATATAGGAAAAAAACATGTAGGTCACATAAGACAGGTTTCCCTTTAATTCAGTTGGTCGCTAAGGCAGGTTAAACTGTAATTTAAGAGTTATCATTTCAGGGTTCACACCATTTAGCTTTCCATTTTTTTAGCCAAAAGTCAATAGCCAAATAGGATTTATTTGGGCTAAATGAAATTTTATGGAACAAAACCATGATTTACTGATGTAGGCAGGGAAGAGCCTGAAGAAGTAATGGTTTACCTGCATTTTACCAACATATTGCCACAGGTATGATTTTCCCTGTGATTGTCAATATCTAAATTATTTGTGAAACCCTCTGAGCAAAAAGTTATGCCAAAAATAAGCCAGTTGATAAGGTTTTTAGCATTTTGCTAAAATTGCACTGTGTGGTGTTAACCCTGCATTTAGTTAAAATGGCATTTTCAAGTTTCAAAGAGTAGATTATCTACATATTCATATTGTTGTTTACTTCAAAAAACATACAATTTACACATGAGAAACCATTTGGTTAGGGAGGAGAACCAAACATTGTGCTATATGTATGATTCCTATTATGTATTGTAGAAGATTATTTAATACTTCAAACACCGACATGGTGAAAGACTGAAGCCCAACGTTAGATATTGAAAAGATATTAAATAAAATCTTTTCACTTTTACAAGGACAAGGAAATCTCATCTGAGGGTCAAAGATTTGCCGTCTAGCTATGATGAGGTTTATTGAGCTGTGGTTTTTGCAAATCTTTAACACAAGGATGAACATTAATATCACTCATGTCAAATACCCATCCTTTAACCTCTGCTTAAAATTACTTAGACAGGAATACTCAAAGCGCTGATTAAAATTAATATGCTTATATTGTTTCAAAAATTTCCATGGACTCAAGCAGGCCTGTTTCTGTCATTTTTGGGAAAATATCATTGGCAGCAAAACTGTGATTTTTACTTACAATGCTGTATAGAAGTTCTTTTAATGCATTTATGCTTTGTATCACTATGAAACACTGGTAAATACCATTCATAAATATCAATTTAAGTAATTGGAATTTTTTTAAGGTCAAATTGGGAAAAAAAACATGTATTTTGCAGGGTGGGAATTAAGCGGCGAACGCTCGTTCGGGTTACGCATGGGTTACCAGGTTTGATTTTGGGGCGAACGATCCATCGTTCACCATAAATCAGCTCTGACAAGTAAATCTTCCTCAGCATTTGTCCCACAGGACAAGTTAAATTAAACAGCAATATTTTAATTTGTTATTTCAAACCTCAAATAAATTGGATAACTCAGAGTCAAATAAACATCGTTGTACATTGTACTAGGTCGACATTGACTTTCGATGAACTCACAAGAAGGTGTTAATGTATTAACACCTTCTTGGTTACAACTTTATACACATGTGAATGTGTGCACGTGTGTTATAATTACACATGTATACCGGTGTGGATGTGTACA
>JACSZP010016676.1:27838-38217 GCA_016161895.1 Pinna nobilis | reverse complement strand
CTTGCCCTACTGGGGCACTTGAACTCACCAACTGTTTTAGCAGAGTTCGTGTTACTCTATATTTAGGGTACATGTGTTTGGATTGAAGTAAAGTGGTGTTGTCCCCTTTTGTTTTGGCCATGGAGATGTCTGTCGTGGATCTTTGAATTTGGAATGCCCCCTTGGTATCTTCTTATTCAGGTTTTTAATTCCATTAACAATTGCCTACAACAGACATATTGATGAAGGGATATTGTCAACGGTGATAGTTATTTTTGCATTACACCAAAAACCACCTCTGACACTTTAGAGGCCCGTGCTTGTTAAACATTTATCGGATTTGTTTGTTGTCTCCAAATTCATGGTACATGTTACTTTTTAAGAACAGTGATGCTTGACAGGGGATACTCCTCCTAGGCACCTGATCCCACCCCCGATATATCCAGAGAGTCCGTGTTTGCTCTTCGTATTCCTAATAGGTGTTGATTCATCGATATTTCTACAATTAGGTTTTTCAAAGAGAAAATCCAGAAAGTTCAAGAATCAAATACCTTCTCTGGATAAACGAATTGTATCCTCTTACATGGTTTAAGCAACATGTTTGCTCCCAAGAATTGGTAATACTGGTTAATGAACCAATCTTAAGGTATACAATGACTTTCAAATGGGTAATAAAATATTTAGTTCAGCTTGAAACGTTAAGTTAAAATCAATATTCGATTAGATATTTAATTCTTATACCGCCATGAACTCATTCTATCAAATTAGATATTGATACCCAATATGTCCTCCCACCAGTGTTTGTACAGTACCTCCCGTGTGGAATCACTTTGTCTCGTTTGATTCTAATTATTGTTTTGCCTTCATTTTTCTAACATATTTTTGAAAAGAATTATTTTTCTAAAATTCAAAATATCAAATATTAGTTTTACAAAATCTATACTGTTCACATAAATTTATTGCGTTGACTGATTTTTTTTTTTCATTTTATCTGATTCTGTAGGAACCAAAATTTCCACAGAGCTTCCCCATGGGTGTTAATGTATCGATGACAGTGGTAGAAATCCTTTATCTTATTTCCAGATGAGTACAATTTTATAGCGTACTTAGTGCTATGTGGAGATTTATTGTCTAAAGAACTTAATATTTAATGGAGCAGAACAGTCAGCGCATGAAGAATGACGTCATAGCTATTGGGATTGGCGACAAACTCAGGGCTGTACATTATGTCTAGTTATTGACATACACACACTAATTTGTTGATTAATGGAGATGAGATTTAAGAGTAAATGTAAATTAAATAATGATAAATGGCTTCACGGGGCTCTGCAGTATTACACTGATACAACTGTAAATAATTCATTACCAGGCGGAACACTGTGACCTTTCCTTTGTACTTAATCTTACCTAGTTCTATATAAATATCCTTCTGACCTTTCTCAAATACTTTTTATTTCTATTAGTCTTGTTCACATTTGGATTGTAAAATATGTATTATTAATAGGACTGATACAGGAAAACTTTCACTTATTAGCCGTTCCTTGGCCGTTGATTATATAGAAATTTTGCCATTTAACTTGCGGAAATCCGATTGTCTATCCCGACACATTCACAGAAAATCGAGATCCCTTCTAAATCATTAAATACTGAAATCATAAGATTGAACTTTTTTTGTTATGTTTTATGGTACATTCGATGGCTTATCAACTAAACAATGACATATACATTTAAATAGCCAGTAAGAAACAGCTCCAGCGACCCATTTAAAATGTCGAGTATATGTATTTCAATAACTTCATAGCTTGCATATATCAGGTCCGTGTCAAAGATGTTTTGCTTTCTGACTACAGATGTTTTGTTGCAATGTTTCTGTATTTGTCTCACTTTGAATCTAGCTTAAGTCACTTCCTTTTGGCCACCAGATGATGAAAACTTCAGAAATGTTTCCTGTGCTAAGGAATTTCTCCAATGCAATAAGTGATTTACTGCTTTACAACAGAGAAACCAAGGAGAAACCCCAATGAGACATAGACACAAAGACGATAGCTTTACTGCTGATTATCGACTAGCTCCAAGATGTATTGTAAAACCTTGTTAACGAGATTCGTGTTTTGTTAACGTTATAATTGAATTTAATTTCAATTATTTACGTAACTGGTAATGGTAAGAATTAATAATGTATGAAGAAATACCGTTCAGATTAGGAGCTCTTAGATCTTTGTCATATCCTTGTGTCATCCGTTTTTTGGTAATTGTATCCAGACTGCAAATTAGGTAAAATGTATCTTTTCCCCAGGGTTCATTTTTCTGTTCATTCAACTCGCCTACAAAAGTAGGTTATTCGATTAGGAAAAGGTCAACACAGAAGAATTATTGGCGACACCTTAATTTGCTTTTATCGTGTTTTGAATAGTATACGTCGACATGGATCGTTTACATGTATATGGTTAACATTCTGATTGTCACTATGAAGAATATACCACCTGTACGTATACTTCGCTTTAACCAGGGAATTGTAGGTTATTATAATAGCTGTTTATCCTCTGTCTTAAAAATTAATAATATGGTTTTATACACATAAACAGGCATATAATCATTACCAATCTAATGCGTATCTATTACAAAGTACAATGTACACCAGTATTTAAAAAAATCATGAAAATGGAATGAGTTAACAAACCGAATAGATTGAGTCAACAAAACGATATTTAAAAAGTATGAAAAGGTCTTTGGAACATTTAAGACTGCTGAGAGTATTTGATTTTGTCCTTTAATTACTAGAAAACGTTAGATCTAAAACATTTCAATACTTGCAAGAGTAAAAGAGTGCTTTGCCATCTGTGGTGCCGATAAATACTTAATATCTTTTAAGTGACCCACTGAGAGCATTTGATTTCAATATTTTACATTTGTCTTTTCATNNATGCACAATGAAACATAAACTATTAGATCAAAATACACACGGGTGAAAGTATAATTCCGTGAATAATTTCATTACTACATATTTGAAATGTTGAAGTTCCGGAGAACTTTCTGGATTTACTGAATATGTTCTGCTGATTGTTGCCTGGGTCGTCAACAATTGTTTTTAAGGCATAACCAAAATAAAATTACACACTTTTTATATAGTTTTTTTTTTCCATTTTCGATAAGTACAAAAGTATGATGTATTTCAAACTTTTCTGAATATGATAAGTGTTTCTTTTTATTTCATTTTTCGATAAATATGAAACTATTTCAAACATTTCTGTTTGGGTTAAATCTTAACTTTATTCCGTGCCCGTCTGTTTAAACAACGCTTAACTGAGAAGAATATCATATTCCTATTGTATGATCGCACGTGATACATGACAGGATGTCTGTCGGCTTTCTTCAATATTTACTTCTTACTCATAAATGAACTGTGTGGTCTTTGACGTGCCATTTGTTTAAAAAAAATGCTGTTTCGGAAAAGCGAACAGATATGAAAAGTACACCAAGTCTGCCACCCTAATCTGTTTTTTTTTAACATCAGCAATTTTCCCCAAAAATCTATCACATCTGCCGATATGTCAAGTGATAGGTCTCGCTGCACAGACATAAATTGATTCTGATAAGTCATAAATCATCATGTCAACACTTGACTGTCGATTTAGCGGCGATAATGTCACTGTAGATTGATGTCACGAGAAAAAGTTAATGAAGATAATTATGAAGAAGAAATAGGTAGTGCTGGCGAAGATGCTGTAAAAACGGGGTTTCACTTCAATATCATACATAACAGACAAATTAACATAATTCATATGATATAAAAAAGATTATTGGAATGACCCAACGCTTTACTTTGAGGTATTTCATAAAGTTGATAAATGGGGGATAAAAACGTCACTGAAACAGCCGATGCCTGATTAGTTTGTATAAGTATTTGCATCTATAGCTTTGATTAAGAGTTTTGTAAATATGTTAAGGAACAATAACACAGAGAGGATAAAAAAGAGAACATTGTGAAAGAAAGAAATTTAAAAAGGAAAAATGAACACAGAAATGAAAAAAACAGACTACTAATTATTTATCATCTGTGCGTAACACTAAATAATTACTTACATTTTCCTTAATTTTATCTTAATCAAAAATGTTCATAGTATTCGATTTCTATTTCGTAACTGATTCCCTTCATATCCATTCTGAGTGAATACATATTTTTCGTATAAATAGTAATTACAGATGTTTTCTTGCAGGGGATGCAGATGAAATGAAATTAGACATTTGTCTTCACTAGACGTATATATATAAATTACTTAGGACATTCAGTAGATCTGTAATGTTGATCACTTTCTCCATAGAATCTATAAGATATTATATTAGTTCATCAATATAGGAAGTCTATTGCCATAAGAAATTTAATTTCTGTGTCTAGAATTTCCAATATATTTCCAAATTTATTGACATGTGTGCAGGAAAAAAGAAGATGAATTAGCGTTTCACTAAATTAAGGACAAGTACTAAATTGATATTAATTATATCCATGAAAAAGATATGAACAATCATCCCTGCCGAAAGTCTGGTATATTTTGGGAACATATCCCTTTGGCCTTGTCTCTTTATAGTGCAGTCTAGCTAAGATTTGGCAAAATCGGTTGATGACCTTTACTACTGACTGGAAAACATAAACCCCAAAACTGCTTAAAACAGATTTCGCCTTCAACAAAGCCAAGTCCCGTTTCTACCTGTATTTTGTAAAGGTATACTTACATGGTGTAATTTACTATATTATCTGCCAACCAACATTAAACAACAGAAACTATATTTGCAGATGTCCTTTCGTTGTAAACTTTATTTCGAATTTCAATATAAATTGAACAACAGATGACACAACAGAGAGTACTAGTATGTATTTAACAGAACCAGAAATGAAGCTTCCTGCACTTCAGAGCTGTCCTCTTAAGAAAACACATCAGTGATCAACATACCTACAAATACACACACCACGAACACACACGCATACCCGCATGTATACAGTCTAATGTTAATGACACAAAAAGATAAATACAATTTTAATTTCAACTCCACTTTGTTGAAACAATGTAAACATTTTGTTTCAGAAAACGTGATTATTCGTAGTCTGATTGCATTCTGAATTTAAATTATCGCAATGTAAAAAATGATTACTGTAGTTACATTAACACACTGCTAAGAATGCCCAATAAGTTGAGTTTGGATAATATTTCGGCATGTCAATAGGGGGCGCTGACTCCCTCCGTACACCTGCTCCCATTCCAATTGGGGATTTGCATTTTCCCACCGTGAAACCGTTATCATTCTCAACTTGTCATGTTTGTTAGGTTCGGATTTTCGGACAGGACACAAATGTCTAAATTTTGTGTGTCCATATTTATAATAATATATGTATAAATAATAAGAATATAGTTGAATACCTCGGGCAAAGCCTGTTGAAGTACATATTAGGCAAGTACATGTAATGCATATTAAAAACTAATGTTGTATTTGTCACACTATTCAAGAAATGTATGAAGGTTAAGGGTGTAAGGAAATCCCAAATTTATTCCTTTGAGACTCATGGTTTAAGCAAGTTCTATGAAAAGAAACTTGCTGATCTTAACATATTTTCGAATATTGTCACTTAAATGACACAAACGGTTTGTGAAACTCTTGGAATTTAACTTTAGGTATATATATCAGGATAAATGTGTAAAATGTATACCTGAAAATAAATCATGTCCTTACCTGAAAATGTTCACTACGATCACACTGTATTAGCATTATTTAAATCTCTGCATAAATTGGCCCAACCCATTTAAACAGAGATATTACATTTGCCTCTTTCTCTTAAAGCATACATATTATTGAAAATAACAATTCCGTTTACTGATTAATGGTTCTCCTGTTTTGCTGGCATATATGAATACAATGTTAAATCAACTCTATTTTGAATTCTGGAGGATTTCCTCTCTGTTGTTGTAACACCGTCATTATTGTCCTTATGATGAACGACCCTACAAAGCAACACTTGAATTTCCCGCCGAAAGTTTGAATTATACCAACCGTACACAATTGGATTTATACACACTGACGTCATAGCAATGGCATGACAAATTGTATTCAATAGATAGAAGTTTGCCTTACTAAACATATTATGGTTAAAATCGGCTATTAAGTTCACCAATGTCAACGGGAGCCAAGTTAGAGCAAACGAAACAGCAACACAGGTTAATAGAATTATATTTTTTCTTTGGCGCGCAAAATGTCGTCTGTTCCTACTTGTGTAAACACTAAAGTGATGACGAATACCGATTCGTACACTGATATACCTGCATATCAAGATGTGTAAAATGGCGATGGCTATAAGAGGTAAAACGAAATGAAAAATAAGAACTGCAGTAGTGTAACAACCGCGAGATATATATGACGTCCACTTTTCCATACACACAGAGAACAGGACGATTCCTGGGACAGCTTCCACCTTTTTGACTCTGTGAAATACAAACATCGGAAGTGCTAGAGCTAGTGACACCATCCATAGCATCGGGAAAATGTACAAAAGTTTAGACTTATCTGGAGTCCTTACGGAACAATTGACTATAGCTTTGTAACGATCTGTTGCTATGGCAACGATTGTCAATGTAGACACAAAAATATAAAGAGCTTGCAGACTTGGAGCAAGTTTACATAACATTTCCCCCAAGGGCCAGTTTTTCAAGAGAAGTCGAACAACTTCAAAGGGTAAGCAAAAAATGCACGTTAGTATATCCGAAATAGCAAGGTTAAGAACAAACCAGTTCCGAGTCGATTTTAAAGCAGTCGTTCTAAAAACCACACAGACTATAACGGCATTACCCAGAATTCCAAAAAGAATAATAACGCAAAACAATGTTATGAATGCACATTCCACAATTTGACTGAACTGGTGGTTCGATGAGGTGTATTCAGTTGTGATTTTCAGATAGTCATCCAGGCTGTAATTTGCTGTGATAAACAATCCATTTGTCAGGAAGTCCTCATAATTTGTCGTATTTGGCTGCATTTTTGCTTCTCTGTGGACTGAAAGAAAAATACAGAATTATTTAAAATCTTTAAAATTAAAATTGTTAGTCGTATAATGATCGTCATTATTTCAATCAATGATGATATCTGTTTTGATACAGAAATAAGTAATACTATTATTAATATCATTTTTATTTTTATGATTATTTATGATGATGATGATGATGATGATGATTATGATAATGATTATTATTATTATTATTATAATTATTATTATTATTATTATTATTATTATAATATACATTGCTAATACTATTATCAGTAGTCAATAATCAATATCTCTTTTATGAAATATAATTATGATCTTTTTATAATTTCTTCATATGTAAACAAAATTCATTTCATGGAAAGAGCTGGCTACTCTATCGCCCCCTCTTCTCTTTCTTTCTGTCTCTGTTGAATTCTTTCTGTCTCCTAATATCATTAACTTCCGAGAAAACAGCTCTGGAATTCAACGTCTGCTTGAGGATATCAAAGTTAATAACTTTTGTGTTTATCTAGTTATTCGGAATTCATAGATTCATTGCAGTCATTATTCTTTTTCTCTACAGACAAAACCCTTGTCTGTCGGGTATTCCGTTTACAGTTTTAGTAATTGAAAAGAACATTATTTACTTTCTGAATACGTATGGTGATAGTCCCCCCGTAATTGTAGATATGAACAGTTGTTTTATGTACATTACACTAAATTATGATCTCCTTACATTACCATTAATCTATAGTGATGTCTTCATTCCCCGTCATCCATTTTCTGTCTATGCACTAATGGTTCTATGATTGATAGCCTTGACGCATCATTTGCATGTATATAATACGATTATCGACTGAAACAAAAAGTGCAAAACAATAAAAATCTTTCTTTAATTTATCACGATTTGCCTATTACGTTTTCCTTTTCCTATGTGATGGGCAGCATACTATCTTCTCATGACCAGGTTGGGCAAACATGGACCCCTGGGCACACCTGAGATGGGATCATGTGCCTTGGAGTAAGCATCCCCTGTCGACCGATCACCCCTATATTTCTATATCTTGAACAGATAAACGGAGACAAAATCAGCGTGTAACGAATGGTCTTGCAACCGGTAACCGGCATTCGACCAAATGACGGACCGCACCGGCAATCCAGGCCGTTATACAGACCATAAAGTTTACTAAATGCTGACATTAACCGGAAGTGTTGGGACCCATGTAACATCAACTTGTTTGTCGGTAGCCTGATTCGATTTAAAAATTGATCATATTTCTTCACTCGTTTGAGTTTTCTATATTGTATTTGATTGTTGTATTTTTCTTAAGCCTTAGGAAGAGATAAAAGTGACAGAAAGTCATACGAGTTTACGACAAAATCTTAATTTAAAGAGCAGCTAGTATTTAAAAAATGCAAAAAATTCCACGTCCTTGTACAAGTGTCTTTCCTTGAAATAGTGCATGACTATAGAATTCAAATATGTTAAACGATCTACGAGGCATTTTATCAAATTTCAGGTCTCCTGGTGCATTTGACAAATATTCTATCTCCTAAATAAGATTCATCTAATAACCGGGATCGTGGCCCATTAGCAATTATTGGATTATAGATCATTTGGTTAAGTAATTCTATTCTTGTGAAAGAATAAATTAGATGAAAACATTTATTATGAATGTGAATAAGTAAAATTGAATAAACACGGGCTATTCGAAACTGTCAATGGTACACAAGGAATAAACACGATCCCAACATGGCTATCAATTGCAAACTATCCCAAGCCAGTATATTACACACGTCTCAATAGTCCATAAAATAACCCCAAGTTCTATAAAGTGTCAAGATCTATCAAAATGCAGTGAAATAAAGAGTATTTGAATGTGTATGCGATGTATAATTAATCAAAATTAAGAGAAATAGTAATTAGTCTTGGCCTATAGTTAATTATAATCATAACTTCGACAGTAAGTTTTTCTAAATTGGAGCTTCCATTATGGTACATATAAATCTATAAAAAGTTACCCTAGTTATGGGTTGATGATAATGTTTTACGCCACGCGCGATCGGTCTACTGGTCTTACAGTCTACGTTGGCATTAGGTAGTCGAGAAAATCCCATTTATTTAAGCTCGGAAGTAACAACGACATGATTCTATGATGCCAAGAAAATTTAATGAGTGAATTTTTCTCTACTTAATCATTTTTGTTATTTTTTTTTTATATGTGTAAAGAAATTAAATTTGACTTCCTTGTACTGTTATATTATTGTAGATTATCGCTACAGTAACTGAAAAAAAACTTTGGTTCGTTTTCAATATGTTTGTGGTTGAAATTTCTTTTCTATCATGCGGCCTTTTCTTTGACAATTTTGAAGAGACTCTTTATTCTTGGAATTTAAATCAATGCATTCGTTTCTTTGTTTTCACTTCAAGGTTTGCATTAGAACAATTATTACTTAAAGGAATACATACAAATATGCTAAAATTTCTTCCAAGTAAGATGCCACACAAGTTCTATTAAAAAATCTCGATTTCACGATTGCTCCTTCGAAGTTCGTTAAATCTTGAATTACAATAATATCCCTATTTGTACCATAAACGTTGCTATATTCAAACACTTAAACAATTAAAAAACCATTTGTCATCACACGAGACTCTGATCTCCATTAATGATCTTAATGATCAATATTTCACATCCTTACAACCTCTATTTCTGTGCAAATTTACTGTTTAGCACCGAAGTAATGATTGCTATGATTTGTCTTATGTACCGTGCATATAATGTTATAATTTGTCTGTAGGTTAATCACTTATTCATCAACACAGTAGGGGGACTATTGGGGAAAGAAATGAAGATAAAAATGTATATTTTAATAATGCTCCTCGCTATTTAGAACTGAGAACCAGATAAGTGAAACCAAGAGAAAGAAAGAAATACAGTCAAACCTGTTCTAAGAGATAGTCCAATGGAAGTAGCAAAAGTGATCACATATGACAGGTGGTCTCTTAATTCAGGTAATTTATAAAGGAAAAATATTTTGGGAACCATTCATTTAGGTCACATAAGACAGGTTTTCCTTTAATTCAGTGGGTCACTAAGGCAGGTTAGACTGACATAGGTTTTGTTCTAATGTCATGAGAAAAAAAAAGCGTCGTGGCTCTACTGCAAAGTTGAACGGACAAAACGGTGCATGCTCATGCATCTGTCATTGTCGGACACCTGGTCCCATTACATTAGGGATTTACAATTGTTTTCCTCATTGGGACCATTATTATTCCTAGAACTTGGATTTTCGAGCATCCTCGGTACTTTTGCAATTTTGTTTCATACATATCATAAATCAAACTCAAAACTTGATATCTAGTCATGGCCAGTGTTATATGGAGTTATCT
>JACSZP010016676.1:4762-21785 GCA_016161895.1 Pinna nobilis | reverse complement strand
AAACGGCCTAATAACCTTAATCTATTTGCGTTGGTTCTAAACAACATTATTACTGAGCATAAAAATGCGTATAATGTGTCTGAGATACATCCGCTAAATGAGAAAGCTATCACTTACGTAATGTAAGTCTAGCTGTTTTCTGTAAAGTCTCATTTTTCATTCTTGACACTCTCGGAAAATTTTCGAATGTAGTGGTGAGCTTAATGATTCAGACACTTTTCTCAATCATTATTCATAATGACACACTGGTCCACACAAACAGGTATACACTGGAAGTTCTTGTGTTGTCGTTTCACGCCTCACTTGATAAACTTTCACTTACATTGAAATGTCACCGAATGCCGGTGAAGGGCTCTCAATATTAGCTTATGCTAAGCACATAAGATAATTAAGATAAGGGGAATTGATAATTTCATCTGAAATCGACTGTGCACTCACGGCCGGTGTGACTGGTTAGATGCTTACTTCTCCGTGGCCTCTGATCCGACCTCTTGGTTTTCTGAGGTCTGTATTTTGGTACAACCTAACTCAACAGGGCACCTAAATTCTGTGTGTGTGTGTGTGTGTGTGTGTGTGTTCTCTTGCTTTAAAGACTATTTCATCCTTTAGATTGAATTGTCACTATCAAATGAGAAAATCTAACAGGCTTGCATTACAAGCAACTCCACAGACATAATTATGGCTTTGTAATAGAAAATTACGATAGATTTTGATTACAGCAAAATGGAATTTTGTAACTCAATTCTTATATAGTATCAAATTTGTATGAATATATCATTATAACCGAATAATCGCCATCGAATCAATATGGCAGTGTGTTCATAAGTTCCAAAAATAATTAGTCTATTACTTGGGGAAAAATCAACAACACTAAAATATGGAGTGTGCTAGAAAGCTCAGAATAACAAAATTTTACATATTCACAGGAGCAGAGAAAAGAAGAAAAAAAAAACGTTCCGAGTGATATTGAATGATCCTAGTCTTATCATAAAAATATGTTGATTGGCATATCTGATAGACATGGGACCCTTATCCATTGTATGTTTAAAACTAATACAGAGACGGTGAAGGTGATGAAGGAGTTAAACAATTAAGACATCTTTCCCAATAACGTAGGCTACAAAATTGCATTAGGGACAACCTAATCCTTAAAATGTCTAGGACCTTGGATCTGTTTAGAAAATCTCAAACCTAGCAAGACAGTGTATTCATGTAATTACCATAATCTGCTATCTGATTTTATTTGATTAAAACAAAATAGCTATTTTAACATATCAATCAATCAGTCTTGAGCCGTAGAGATTCGACATTAGATATCTGTTAAGATGATAGAATTGTCAATGTAAGATTATAGTATTCCAAAGGATAAATATACTGACCAACTTATTTAATCTTTTGGTGAAGGTTTCTAAAGGTAAGGTCAATACCCGGTGACACAGATCGTTTCTGTCATATGATACCAAATGTTTTCCATAGAAGTAATGATTTTTTTTCTTTTCTGGACCGCCTCCATTAAATCTTTTGCTTATGTCTTTAGTCACATATTGGGGAGGCCTGGGTTCGATACCTAGTCGTGACAAACGTATACCATGAAGACGGGTAACGACTGAATGTTCTTTGGCCGATCGCTAGGTATTCGAATGGAAGTTATTAGTCATTCGGATAGAACTTTCAAATCCGTGGCACCTCACAAAAAGTGTTCGCAAGATAAAGAGCTCTCCCTTCGTAGCGGTTATTATTGTGATGCATAGGCCAATGATTTGTTTCATTACCCGGCAACGGTGAACTCTATAGCTATGTAAACGATATTGGGGTGAATCATTAATTAAATCAAAAAAAGGTTATCAAAAAGTCACGTTGATATATGACTTTATCTTTACTAGATGCTCTTTGTGGGATTCGAAGTAATGCTTATAAGCTGCAATATTTGTGTCACAGAACTTTTCTGCTCTTTGTCCTTACTATAGATTTTCCCTGTACGGTATACATGTACTATTTTCGGCGTTTTTCCCCGATAAACAGATGTCCCTTTACGGTACGAACAACCAGCTAGATGATTAAAGTTATTTCAAATTATGCAGGATTTCAATATATCATGGTTCAATTTAATTGTGTTCCACCGTGTTTCAGATGTCCTTTTAAGGTACGAACAATATTTTCTTAAATACTTGTTTATTTTTGTAATAGTTTCGTTTGGAAATGGAATATCACTACGGCTGAAGTTTTATACCTATTCAGAGGTTATCTTACTCATCATTATCAAACATACTCGAACTACGTCGCTAACTGTATCTGATTCTAATCCGATTAAATTCTTTTTAGGTTTAAGCAAAATAACATACCAAAGTAAAGCAAACAATGAAAAATTATCAAATGATATTCGAAACTCTGAATGAAGAAGAACATGAGACATTCGGAACAATAACAGTCTAAGCTCGAAGAACAAATTAGAATTCAAAACGAGGCGGCACCAGATATCCGGATGAGATAACTGTTTTCTAGCATAGCATCACCTCATCAAGTAATAGAAAATACACTCATCGTATAACATAAAAAGCCAGGCTTCAAACGTATTAAAGATATTAACAAAAATCAAATTTCTTTTGTTCTCTCAGTGTAACGCTAACCATCAATGAACATTTTGATCAGCAAACGAAAGTATTTCTTTTTTATCGCTACTCCACATTTTTGTCGTCTCCAGGCAATGATATTATCGTTTGAAATATGTAACTTGAGAAAATTGCTATTCAGCCAAATTTAAGTAGATCTAATCTGACATCTAGATTTCTTTCTTTTTTCATTTTTTTTTTTTTTTCGAGTTTTATTTTTGAAAGTTGGCAAAAATTAGATACTTTCATATAAACAGATGAAAAAATGACCAAGTAGACAGATATATTTTTAAAAAGTTGTAACCAAGACCGTTAGGTAGGCTAATAAAATGGGTGAAATAGAATATACCAAGGGGCATTCCAAAAAGAATAAGTCAACGACAGACAAAATCGTGGCCAAAACAAAAAGGAGACAAAATAATTACAAAAATATAAGTCTAATACATTGATCATGTTTTGGTAACAGTATACATTCATCTATTAACTATGTCAAAGCTAAAATATAATACATGTATTGTGAAAAATGATTTTTTATGTTTACCTTTGTATTACGAATTTCATGCATCGTATATTGATAACATAAAACATACACATATCTACAAATATTTAACGACTTAAATAAATGACGATAAGCAAAACTCTTAGAAGTACTTACCCTGATTAGCGTAACCGATGTGTTCAGATGTCATCGAAGTGCGATACTTTATATTGATCCAACCTGCACTGCAATTATGTGGCAATCGATAGTCTCAAATGCGCAGACGCATCTTTTGATGGTAAATCCAATACCAACTGTAAAGGTAAAATATCTTATCATAACAGGAACACATATAACCGAACACACAGGAACATCTTTTTTGTTTGTTAATTATGCCACTTTCATTATCACCTGAGGTGTATACAGACAGCATCGAGCGGATGCAGTATTAGATTACCAATGATAGGTACACTGTCCTATGCAATGAGGCCTACCATGTCGAGCCAAAAAGCTAATTAATCATTGCTGTATAATCTCGGTTTTCATTGCCTCACCAATACGCTTAAAGAAAACCCAGCAGCTAGGATTTGCACCATACACCCTCAGGTTTTGATGGAAGGGCCCTTCTTAAGACCGATTCAAAACGCACTTCTACAAAAGTACAAGCGTAAATTTATCCTTTGCGATACCCATGAAAATATGAACCTGCATTTGTATGCATACCCTCCTCAATGTCTCTAGTGCATATTTGCAAATTTATAAAACATATATTTATATCTAAACATCATCCTGCTTTAAATGTACGTAATATATCAAATGTGAAGCAGGTTCCGCATTGCTTGTAGAATGATATATCATTACTTGAATGTATTTAGCAGAGCAACATCTGCGTTTTCCAGCAATGACTTCAAAATTTAAAATTTCAAGTTAAACTATTGTACTGTAGACTACAATGCAAAATGACATTGCAAGAGAAAGCTCTCTGTAGAATATACTATTAATATAGAATGAAACTTTCCACATTTTCGAGGAATTCCTGGATATCTGTGAATATGATATACATTAGTTCACGTGTACCTTTGTCAAACTAGTAAATACTGCTGCTACTATGCTGCTAGCTTCAATGGCATAAAATTGGAATCATGTGCATTAATGCACCTTCTCATATTACATAGTTTCTTTCAAGAACACGATTCTACAAGAATCAGCATGCTGATAGTTTCTAGCAAATGACATCATCCAATCTTGTGAATGAATTATTGACAATAAAACTAATGTGTGCCAGTTTTATAGGTTTCCTTTATCGCAATCAGAGGTCTGTATAGCTCCCACAACAACTTCATTCATACAGAAAACAAGAAAATGGTTTTACGCATCTAACACACTAATTTTATCTAATGATAAAAGCATTGCACTTACGCAGTTTATTTATACTCTTCGCCGCGTCGGAATTAAGCAGAAAACACTTATACCAGTCACACTTGTTATATCACCAAGACTTGTCTTCAAACCAAAATCTACTGCTGCTACAAATCAATGGCGCCAACGACAGTTGTTTGAATGTTAATAAGAGGAAACTCTGTAATATATATTTGTATATTTATTGAACCATTTTTACAACACAGTGCACAAGCATAACAATTTGGAATGTTAATTCATGATCTCGGTAAGGATTCGGTGATTTGATGGTCATGTGGGTTTTTTTTACCGGTACCGCCCGTATTTAATAGGATTTCCTCGTGTGAGACAGCGTCATAAGACTTACAAATCTATTATTAGCATGTCGTTCTATATGTGGAAATAGAAGAAGATACGTTGTAAAAAGGGGAACATAAGTTATCTGACTAAGTCAATATCAATTTGGAAAATTTATCATCCGAGTTGTAAGGTTTAGTTTGTTAAAAAACTTGCAATCTATGACCGAATTTTCCTCACTAAAGATGATATTTCCCTATCCCAGATGGTTACTTACGATGTATTTTGATATTCAGCTTAAGACAACCAGCACGATAGACGACGTACAATGAATCAAATTAGACTTAAAATTCAGATCTGCATTGTTGACATTGTAGCAAAGAGTTACGATGAGAAAAGCAAACGTTTTAATGGTTAACGAATCAATGTTTTAGAATTCAAAACATCTCTATATATTTAAAACATTCAAATAAACGAATAGGAAACACAGAAAATGCTTTACTATCAGCTAACTGACAAAGATAGCTAAAGTCTTTGAAGCTTTGAAATAGACTCCAAATATGAAGGTTCTTAACCTCATAGATATTTTATTATTTATTTGGGCCTTATCAACGGCATTTCTGTTGGAGTAAAAGTGTTTCATCGGAAATAAACGCTGATAAGACACGGTAGATGATAAGAGTAAAGTTTTATACCTACATATACACAATTTTCACACAGACTAGGATCTCCTGAGACTTTCACGAGGATTTTGAGAATTCTCTTTCCAGAATCAATTTCTTTGTAACAGTTTGTTCCTTGACATTTTTATTATCAAAAATATCCCTCAGGTAATGATTAAAAAAAAATNNTAATCTTTGAATGCACTGTCACTTCTCAAATGCATTGATGAATTCTATAAATTTCTCATGAAATAAATGATTCTCCATTAATATTTTCAATATGCACCTTAATATAAAATCGCTATAAATGTAGGTCGTTCATATATTTGCGATACTTCTCATTTGATTCCTGTAGTATTATATTGTTTGGGTAAGATTCTATACAGGTTAATGTGTGTTAGTCTAGATCTTAACATAATACGCACATTGTGTGAATGTATTCATATACAATCTACCTGTCTTAAGAGACCAGCCCAGAGAAGAAGTAACGGTCACATATGACTGGTGCTGTCTTAATTCATGTGATTTGCATGAGACTATTGGGGAACAATGTATTTAGGGCACATAAGAATCCGCTAAGGCAGATTAAACTGCACTCAACTTCTTACATTTATTTGTATATTAATAGATGAAATATAAAATATTTTGATTATTTTAACATGCTACCAACGTACCTCTTATAATTAGTTTACTACCCAAATACTCTATATTCAGATTGCACTGTGTTAAGCTACATCTCCGTACGTACAGAGAAGTGTTAAAATCCAAAGTGAATATAACTGTATATTAGTATTCGGTACAAAAGCGAAGAAATTTTGTGTCAAATTGGTCAGACCACAATATGTTCTTCATACAGAATTACATTTTAATGAATCGTTGTAATATTATGGGTTTATCTGATTGTACATAATATAAACATTTATTTTTTTCATTTTCATAGATTTCTTTCCTTTTACACAGTAGGAAATTAATGCATTTAGCTGCCTTGACAAAAAGGTTAAACAGTGGTGAAACTTTGTAGTTATATTCTGGAGTGCATATATGGGTTATCTTATTGCCTGGGTGGACTTATGTGAGAATAAAATGATTTATGGTTTAAAACATTGAAAAATGCTTAACACTATATGGGTCAATCAAAATTCAAGAAATTAACGACAGACAATACTGTGGCCAAAACACAAAAAATAACAACACTACAAATAATTATACATACAGTTACACTTATTACTAAAAATAATGTAACACGAACTCCACTAAAAACCGGGGGTGATCCCAGGTGCTACGGAAGGGTAAGTGGAGAACCGTCGTCTCACCTATATTTCGAATCTGAGAAAAAGTCAAGTTGGGTAACATCAGTAAACGGTAAAAGTAGGAGGGGATAAGGTGTGTGACAAGGTGAACAAACGATTCTATCTACACAAAAGTGAATTTTGTACGCCATGTCTAAAATAAAATTGAAAAATACAAAGTGACATTCGAAAATCGAAGTCCTATTAAATATGTTTGTGACAATAAATAGAGTAAATAATAAATAAGGTCTTTCAAACCTTCACACAAATTCATCTTGCCTTTGGTTCCCATAATTATAATAAAACTAATTTTACACGTCATCATTGTATTCTTGAAGGCAGTCTAAGTACGTACTCGTATATTCTATTTAAATTCATGTCAACTTAACCTACTTTTGGCTTTGCAATCAGTGACTAATGAATGTGTACAAAAGAGTGATTATTTCAGATATTTTGTAAGTTTTGACATTGTACGTCATGAAGAGTCTCCATTATGTGTGGACTGTTAATAATCAATAAACATTGCATCAGTTACCCCTTGCCAAATAATATCAATATCAACCTATATTCTACAATTGAATGTGGGGCGGCCGTGGCTCAATGGTCAACATGTTCAACTTCTTATAGTCAGGTTGATGGTTCCAATTTACTTCGCGTTGCGAATGGTTTTCCCTGTCCTTCGGGTGGGAAAGCAAAAAACAGATGTTGTTGTTGTTGTTGCGTTGTTGTTTAAAGTCCCACTCAAGAATATTTCACTCATTTGGAGACGTCAAAAAAACAACAACCGATGTTCCATGTCACAGTAAGTGCTGGTACATTAACGAACATTCCCTGCTTGTTGACCATAAGTGCCGAGCTTAGGCCAACTTTGTCGCAGTTATCGGCGTTGATGACGTCTACATGACGAAACATGACATACACGTGAAAGATTCCTGAGCGGGGCATTAAATAACAATACAACAAACCAGCCAACATAATGTGTGTACTGCCATATTTCACTAGACATTGTATAAGCTAATCCTATGCCAGTTAAATTCTATTTCTCTTCTGCGTTTAAATGGAAAGATGAAAATTCTTACCATTCTTTGGGGTAGTGACAGTGAGTAATGTTTTTATAAGCATGGTGCAAAATGTAATGATGTTTGAAGTATAACTGAACACCTGTCCTCGACACCATTTTAATGATTTATCCGTGAGCGTTATGTTTCGTAAAATATCATAGTCATGGCATCTAGGATGAATCTCAGATTGATTTTGAAATTTAATTTATCTAGATAACTCCATGCTCACACATCCTGATTCAAGAATTTACATCTAGTAAATTGATACTGACAATACTCGGCAAGATGCATTTTGCTGGTTTTAATATCAATCTGTGTTTTGATATGAAATTGCTCTAGAATTGGATTTAGTTCTTTCATATCACTCAATCATGTCCTATAATGCTGCACAATGTTTCAGGGTTAATGCATCTGTCAATAAAACTGCTTGCGTATAGCGATTCTAATACATATGTCAAGTAGTGAAATTAAAATACCAAGTCAAAATGATCCAAATTAGACAGATGCTTGACACATCATTTTGTTTAGACATTTCTTTTTTGTAGGGAAAAATGATTCAAATTGAATGTCATATTGGTATTTGCTCCATCTAAAGAACGGCACTTGAATCAAACATCTAAATGCAATATGCTCTTTCAAAGAAACATATTAAATAGGTCTAACTAATACTACTTCTTGTTCAAATGAAGTAATTCATACAGAGTTGAGTGGTGTGTTCCTTCACTCGTTTACGATCATTACTAGATGAGTGTTATCCTCGATTTGAAACATAGGTTACACGACGGGTGCCGCGCGTGGAGCAGGAGTTGCTTCCCCTTCCGGAGCACTTGCACACGCACCAGGGTTTTAGTGGGATTCGTGTTATTCATTTCTAGTCGTGTTTATTGCTCTTTGTAATGTTGTATCTTTTATTTTGGCCATTTTTTTATCTGCTTGTCGATTTTTGAATGCCCCCTTGGTATTTTCAAATATCCATTTTAAGACACTTTAAAAGTTAGTAAAAAAAAAAAAAAATCTTTAAAAGACACTTTAAATAAGACACATATTTTGAAAGTTTTTGAGGGAAAGTACTTAAATCGGATTATAATATATGTTATATGTATAAACATTTTTCCCTTGAAATTTGAAAATCACAGACACCAAGGTATTAATCGCCAGAAAATTCAGGAGACAACATTCACATATGATAAAATTGGACAAGCACGGACCTCTGGAAAAAAACAGAGATGAGATCAGGTCAGGTCTCATAGAGGAGTAAGCTACCCATGTTGACCGGTCTTACCCGCCGCGAGTCAAAGTGAAATAAAATAATCGACGAAGAATTCTCTTCAAAATCGCTAGAGATGACGCAACAACCATAATCGAACAAGTAATCCCGTTTATTGAAACTTTGTAATTGCAGACGAGGTCATTTTACCGACCGTACAATTAATAATACTGACATTCAACGTGATTTTTATCTCCTTGTGACAACTTTTCGGTAAGTAGTTTGCACCACTATAAAAATGTTCGTTTCAGGGACATGCTTTGTCATATTTCTTTTTTATAAAAACTCTGAATCCGAGCAAAAAAAAATATTTTACTATCTAAATACGAAAACCTGACTATAGGAAAGTCGTTGGCAATTCCTGTTTGAGTCTATGGTAAGTAAAATATACAGATAGGAAGCACGTATGCTGGATTTGTGATGTCTTAACTTCTAATTCATATTGACATATTGCGAGAATATACGTGCGAAAATTGCCAATATTTATTGACAAAAAATCCCAATACATCTGAATGTCAAATTAAAGACCAGAGCTAGATTTTGAAATTCTTAAACACTTTAAATCCATATTTAATTCATAAGAAAATTAAATGCTTAAAAAATACCACAACCATTGCGAAATTTCCCCAGCCTTTTTCATTTCGAATTACATGTACTTTTATTTTGATCTCGTTTTGTGTTTGCCAGGTTGTTAAAAGTTCTTTCACGTTAACAAGTTGTTGCCTAAGAGGTCTCATTTTGACAAACCTTTAACAACAATAACTACCTCCAACTGATTTAAGACATTAAGCAATTATCGTACATCAATCTCTGCATAAAAAAACAACTCATTTTTCTTGTCCGTAAATATCCTTTCATTAAGAGGATTCTCAGGTAGAGCATTCAAAACTAATTACAACGTTTACATCGTAGTCAATTACTCTGATAATGAGCAAGCTGCAGCTCTTGAGATGAAGAAAAAATGAACCATTGAATAAGCAAGATAATGAAAATGCAGAAATGTGTTTAAACTTGACTAAACGAAGTGCCTGTGCTAAAAGTAATCTACCAATCAGTCAGTTATGTCGACCAAAAGATTTACAATTCTTCAACTATTCTGATTGAGTAATGGAACAGAGATTTCAACGTGTTCTGTAACTTGATTTATATCTCTAATTTCATAATGTTAATGGTTATTTTATTTTACAGAAAAAACACGTAATTGCACATGAAACGTGTCGTGACGTTTACGCAATGGTGTAGTACATCTCATTTATTAAGACGTCATCAAATCCATGGGGATAGAATGACAGACGATGAGTACAGATTTACATAAAGACCTTTTTGAGACTGTTTTGCTCGAGTTTGAAAATATCCGATCTTTAATCTATATTACTATTTTTTCTTCTTTTAATCATGGTGTTATTTTATTCATTCATTTATTGTTTTGTTTTTGTTTTTAGAATGGTAGGAAATACTATTTTCTGTGTAGATAGTAGGGAGATCAATATACGGTAATATAGCTGTTGTGAGATCTAAATGATCTTTGGACTGGCTAAACAATCGTTGAAGAATACAAAAGATAACAAAGAAGTCCGCCAAACATTATTCTCTTAAAATTGTCTGTTTCTTTTTTTTAAACGAAAGTTACTAAATGGGCATTCAACATTATACATTAGAATAACAGACAAAGCCATGAGCAAAAGGAAAGGAAACAATAATTTATCTATAGATCAGGTGCTCCGGACGAATAGGGAATTCCTACTCCACGCGCGGCACAAGTCGTGTTACATATATTTCGAAACCAAAAATAACTTTTTCCCAATGATAATCGTTAACGAGAAAAGAAGGAATGGATTAGAGCTGCGTCAAGAGAAACATTTCCCTCATCATCTATAACTGAATTTATCAAATACTGCTCGGGCAAGTGTCCTCGATGTGGTATTATGGGTAATGGTGATACATTCCATTCTGGATGTCTTATCTTGTTGAATTTGAATCCTTATCCCAAAGTTCATGACATCATAGTATTGCACAACCATCGATATCACACTTGAGAATCTTTAATTCTATACTCTGTGTTAAAATGATAATCAATTATTGAAATTCTGTCTTGCCGGTTGGTGATGCATGTTTATATGAGAAAGAGAATGTGGGTGGAAAGAATAAATAGCTATAGAGGGTTATTGGGGCCTCCGTGGCCGAGTGGTTAGCGTGTTGGACTTCGAGCCGAGGGGTCCGGGGTTCGATTCCCGCAGCGCCACTCCGCGGTTGGCCGTCCCTGTCTTTCGGATGAGACAGTAAAAACCGAGGTCCCGTGTCACAGTAGGTGATGGCACGTTAAAGAACCCTCCCTGCTCTACGGCCAGCAGTGCCGAGCACAGGCAAAATTTGTCGCCCTTCATCGGTACACGGTGACGTCTCCATATGAGTGAAATATTCTTGAGTGGGACGTTAAACAACAACGCAAAAACAACAACAACAATAGAGGGTTATTAAAAAGACATCTAGAAAAGAGATAGAGAAAGACAAATATAGACACAGAGCAAATGGAAAAAAACACTGAAGAATTATTACATCTGCAACATTTTGGAAATGGATAGAAGATACTCTCATTGTTGTTCTTGGCTCAAATATCTAAAAGCACAAGTTAACAAAGCGTTTTGTGTCTTTAGTGGGTTATTTGAAACGGCAACGTGTAATGATAAGATAAAGAAAAAATAGAATTACTGTCGAACGTATGTGATTGATTTGAATTGTTGTTGTTGTTGTTGTTATTACTGATGTTGTTGTTTTTGTTGTTATTGTACTGTTGCGGTAACGCCACCTCAAGCCGGCGATGAGCTTTAAATTGTTATTTTTCTCTTTATCTAGAGTGTAGTGCAATCAGGATTTCTGTATCAAATGAAACACTGGACCTTGGTTTTTTGCTTTTTCATTCGAAGCTCGTGAAGATTACAGTGGCGCCGTGATTTGAATCATACAAATAAAAAGGTTGTTATTGCTCACTAGTATACCATTAAGATTTCCTGAATACAATATCAATTTATCACGATTTTCTTATCATCAATACTTGAAGTCTGATAATAAATTCACTTCGCAATTTGGTGGCTGAAAATTCTTCCTTTTAAATACGAGCATTAAGTATAATTACAATTTAACATGAAACAAAAACCGAACCCAAAATACGTGTAAGTTGCCGCTGATGCATTATAGGGCTTGAGGAATGAAGTTAATGATTAGCTTTTTATGTAATTCGGTTACGTTGTTATCACTGAAAAATACAAAATTGATAGATATATCACGTCAAGTTATTACAAATTGAATAGATATTGGTTTCGATAACCAATTTGCACTCGGAAATGGTGTTACATTTCATATTGTCGCCAAACCTAGTTCTTTTTTTCATTCATTATTGCAATAAAATAGAAATAAGATGCCTTATGTCTAAAAAAGAAGAATAGATATGAAAATACATTTGTACATATTGAGGCTTTGTTTGCTCTTAAAAATGTGTTATCTTACAGAATAACAGAATATTAAATAGGTGTGATGAGTGGACAGGGAATTCTCAACCCGAGCGGAAAGAATCTGTACATCCATGTTTGATTCTATTTCCCCCACAATTCCACGACAAGAATCTATTTACACACAGAACTTGGTATAACGTTCGGCTATTAAATTCCTATATGTGACGTCATAGTGCGTACGAGCTGTATTTCCCTAGTGAACGGCAGAGTTATCTTTTCACGGGTAAACGTTGTCTTTCACAGCCAAGTGTGGTAAAAAAAACCCTCTAACGTTCTATTATTTTATATTTATATCTATCATCTTACAGGTTGTCTTCATATCTATTGATAATATGGTATTACAAACATTTATACCTCATGCAAGACGGCATATATTACTGCGCAGACTAGCTATGAATCTTTCGTTGATGACGCTTTGGTTGTATTAAATGTCCAATTCAAGAAACCCTCATGATTCGTAATTTAATGTCATTGAAGTGCATCGAATTTTGACTTTTTCTTAACAGAGTCTTGTTGAGTTAGTTTTTTTTTTCATTCTATCTACATCTACTGTGAGAACGTTCGTGATACCACCCAAATGACTAGGAAAATTTGCGTCCAATGCAGAGCGCTAGGCGCATTATAATGTTAACAACCAAGCTTTGTCGACATTAGGATTCGAACCCAAGCCCCGTTGGTAATATACCAACACTGTAGCCACCCAATGGAAATAAACAGATCAAATGGTTAGTGAGGAATTTACACCATGCAAAATATCTTTTTGGTGTTTTTTCGATCTGGAAGAAATATCGGTCGTGTTTGACTTCTTTGTCTAATTGTCTAAGGAAGAGTGTTAAGCTGACAGCTTCCTCAACTGATTTCTTTCAATGGGTTTGTGTGCGTATTGCTAATATAATGCATTATCGGTAAAAGCTCTTAATTTGTAAATCAACTGCAATAGCAATGTTGACAGAACGCAAACCAAAATTGGCCCTTTATTCATAATAACAAGCTTACTCTCATCTGAAAAAAAAATTGACTGTCAACATTTTCCAGCAATTGTGATATGATATATAATTACAAATGGTGACATTAAAATTTAGTGCAAATTTCCGATTTTTGCTTTTAGCTGCTTTAATTTATTCACTTGCACTGATATGTTATTAGGGTTATACACCAAAACCCATTATTCTACCTCGTGATTTCATAAAGTTCTGGTAAGTGTATAGATAGGAATGTTCAAAGGAAAATTCTCAGTTATTGCGTTTTCCATTTCAGGCGAATCGGCGGTTTTTCAAGTAAAGAAATTGATATTTTATATGTTAAACTGTAATAATTTCAAAATATCCCAACACACACTGTTGAACACTTCCATTATTTCAGATAAATTTGTTACAATATAATGACTTAAACAAGCGTCGATCGCAAACTTTCTTACCAAACACATAAAAAAAAGAAGTCCCAAACCTGAACTGCCTGTACAATAAATCATCACGGGAAGTCAAAATGATTTAACCTCTATTGAAAAAACTCTAGGACGGCAGCGATGTAGTGGGGAACAACACGTATATTTCCTTTGCCGAATAAGGACGTACAGGTATGTCATTTTTACTTCTCTGTTCAGAATTTTAAAAAAAGGTGATAGTTGAAGATACCAAGGGGACAATCTAAATCCAAAATCAGACAAAACCATGATCAAAACAAACAGAGATATTAATACAAACGGCAATCTACACAGCAAGACATGTAAAACCAAAATTAGAGTGAACCACGCCAAAACCGGGGATGCGTTCAGGTGCTCCGGTAGCGTAAGTAAGTCCTCCTATGCGCGCTGCACCCTTTGCGTCAAATATTGTGGAATACGGATATAAGTCATAATCGGTGATGATCATAACGAGAAAAAGGGACGGGAATAGGTATGTGACACGGGGAACATATCCCTCATTTTTTACAGATATGCCATATCGATCAATCAGATCATGAACGCTACCATAAAACTTTCGAAGTATTGACTTCAATTTAACTATTAGAAATCATTAGTTAAGTAACTTTTATGTCAGCAGTAACCTCCTATCACGTAAATCCTTATAGGTAACACATGCTTTTTTTTAAAAAATAAATAGAGGGTTTTTGAAAAGCACAGAAATAGGCACACATAATTTGAGTTGTCGTAGCAACGGCATACGATAATCAATAAAATATCATGAGTCAAAGGTTTAAAATAAGACGTGAGTACGTAATTGACACATCCGGTTCATTTAAGGCCGTTGCCAATCCTTTTCCCTGATTTCTTGGTTTAATCTTTTTTCTGTCCCATTTCCTGTTCCGTCGCCAGTTAAGAGCAAATTTCCGTACTTTTCATTGATAATTTACAAGTTAGAAAAATGTGTGTTGCATAAGAATTTTTTATTTCAAATTTAGATCTTTATAGTAAGTCATTTATATGACGACTACCACGGGTGTAGTGGGACATCGGATGTGGGGGTGGAAAATACAAACGATGAAGATAGTTTGTGTGCTAAATTTACTAACAGAACAATTACTGAAGACTATAAAATGCAAATACCCTCTTCCGTTTAAAGAGCAAAAAGTTATAATGAAAATGACCAATGAGGTTGCTTATTTTTGAGCCGATATAATTTGTTTCTATTTATCATTAAGTCTGTATCCTTGTCCTAAGTGTGTGGATCGCCTTGAGAAAGTTGTTGGATACAAAGCTTAAAAATAGAATTGAAAAAAAAACCAGATACTTGTACTACTATATGGTCAGGAAATTAGAAGGAATGTACAGATAAAAGAAGGGAAGAACCAGAGGTGAGATCAGGTGATCTGGACGATTGACAGATCCTCCTGATAAGTATCTTTAAAAACGATGCTCACAGCTACATACAAATGAAACAATCGAGGAATCAATCAAGGTTAATAAGCACTGTCGAACAAGGCATAAAACAATTATCTATAAAAAAAAATGCAACTGCAAACAAAGTCAATAAACCGACCGTAGAGTTTGCGATATTATCTTTAAACACGATTTCTGATATCAGTGCCGTACTTATCAGTTGTATTCCTCTGTATATGAAATGAAAACGGGATCCTTGAACGAATGACACATATATCTGCACACATCATTGAAAACAAAAGTAAAGTAAGTACAAAAGATATCAAAAGTAAAACAGTATAAGTGAAAATTGAATATGATACGCCATTTTATGATTTACCTTGATTTAATGCAAGTGCGCCATAATCTAGAGGCAATAAATTGATTGAAAATTTACAATGAATTAAACATTGCGTGCAAATATAAATATAATGGGTTTTTTTTTCATTTTAAAGGAACGATTACTAGCTTTGCTACTCGATGTCAGACTAACTGATCTACAATGAGAAAAAAACATACATGTGGCTCCCAGAGTGCAGTGAAGTTGTTCTCAAAAATAGGTATTGAGGATTGTTCAGGTCAAATGATAAAAGTTTAGTAGTTCGATATAGAATTACTGATTGCAAGTAAAATCCAGGACAGGTTTTCTTTATTCAAATTACTTTTGATGTCCTACTTCCTGTTCCGACATTAATGAAAAGCTATGCGGGGGAAGAAAAATCCGGTGCTTTGCATTCTCATCCCGCAAATGAAAATAAGGTGTTGTAAACGTATATTTTTATGGCTAATTTGATCATTATCATTAGGATTAAAACGAAGACTGATGTAGTTGCGAAATGATTTCGGTTGTCAAGGACGAAATTCGAAAGATTCGAGTTGCTCTAATTTTGCTTAACACTTATTTGCAAAGAGACGTTTATTTGAATCCTGATATTTATTTTATGAACAAAGATATAACTTTAGTGGATTCTTCTACAAAACATGTTATGTAATTTGGCCCATGAAAACTTCATAGTTAATGATATATCAATAAATAAAACTGCTTTGTAACTTGATTCAGTTTTTTGTCCAGTTTGTGTTTTATTCATCAGCTGTGTATATGGAAACCTAAGCGAGTCATTACTCCCCTTATTGATTTATTTTGCATTATTTCACCTGTGATGAAATGCGTATGTGCACCTCGATTAAATAAAACTTATGTGTGAAATATAATGACTAAGAATACAATTTAATATGCTAAATTATTGAAAAACGTATCTGTTATAAAACGCACGCTAATCTATTGAAATTAATTGAAACTATCTAAAATCAAAATAGATAAATGTTTTAAATTTGTCATTTTCCACCTTTGGTACCTATACTTTGGTCACGGGTCAGAATTGCCGCATGAAGCATTTTGCCATGCCCATTGAATCTGATTAGAATGATAAGCTATATATGGAAGCCAAAATTATTTACGATCGTTACATGCTTTTACAAAACATTTGCGGGGCCTCCGTGGCCGAGTGGTTAGAGTGTTCGACTTCGAGCCGAGGGGTCAGGGGTTCGATTCCCGCAGCGCCACTCCGCGGTTGGCCGTACCTGTCTTTCGGATGA
>JACSZP010016670.1:0-12744 GCA_016161895.1 Pinna nobilis | reverse complement strand
TCTGAATAAATAGAATGCAGGTCGGCCTTAAGGTCTGTATTTGTTAGTCCATGGATTATCGAGCTTTATCGTACTTCCTTTTTACTAGAAAAGAGGGAAATAGAGTAGACCATATCAGGACTAAGTTCTCTGATGTGCTTATTGAGAGAATTTTCTATGTTAAAGTAGGGAATTTCACAGGTTTTTTTTCATGTGTCTTTGAAAAGCATTGATAAATCGATGCAATGTTAACCAAAAAGGGGCACTGTTAGGTTAGCTCTTATCTTTTTGTAAATTCAACACTTGCTGTCTTTCATTACAATGGTAACCCGTAATGCAGTCATTATACTCTATGAAACAAACGTTCATTAAAACTTAACAGCCAGATTTAAAGTTAATACTTGCTCTGTTAACTTTCTTTTATCATTGTTCAAAGTTACATATTTACCAACCAAAGTTATATGTCACCCTGTAGCTACTGACCCTAAATTTATTTCCGTCGGTCAACATGTTTCATATTTTGGATGACTATCAATATCATATTCCTATTTGCCAACTTTTCGCTGAAATCAATTAAAAATTGAGCACAAATCTACTTTTTGATTTGATTACATGTATAGTCTAACCTGCCTTAGCGACCCACTGAATTAAAGGAAAACCTGTCTTATGTGACCTAAATGAGTGGTGCCCAAAATAGGTTTTTCCNNAAAAAAAAATGCTGAAATAATACGCTACGTCTCATTGTTGTTGTTGTTGTTAGACAATTAAGGCTTTCTATCGTCCATCGAAAATGCATTTTGCTCCAAGATAGTAAAACAGTTTATACCAAAGAGGCTTTTAGAAATATAAATAATATATAAAACATTGAAAAGTTTTACTAAAGATGATGTTGTATTTAATACAATTCCACCGATACTTGTTAATTAGGGAGATTTGTGGGGCATTATTTTCACGAATCGGAAGATGAACAACAAGATATCTTTTTCAATAGACTAGAATCAAAGGACATTTTACAATTATTGCACTATTATTGGTTCAATATGAGAATTGAGCAGTTTAGACTGTATCTTCAGTGTATAGAACAGGTATGAAGTAGCAGGTGAACGATAGGTCCTCGGGTTATAGAGAATAAATCAATGATGTCTGAGGGTTAGTCAGCGGGTAGCTATTATAAAAGAAAATTCTTGGTAAGGAGACGATCAATTAAGTAACTACATCTAGAAAAGTGTCGTCAAAAGAACGAAGACTTCCTATCATACTTCAGCGAAAAATAAGATAATTTTTTGTTGTAGTCTTCAGATAACTGCTAATGATGGAGACCTACAATCTGAATCAATGGTCTCGAAATAATTTCGGCTCAAAAGTACATACTGTAGGAAACCATCTTAAACAAAACAAAAAAAAATATTTCTTTTTACTTGATCGATGGAGGCTTGTCAACTGACTTAACAGTTGCAACGAGCGTTGATTCTTCTCTTATTCTGCTTCAATTTGAATGTGGATTCAGAGTGGATGTGACAGGTTACTAAGGTTAGCAGGGAATACTTACTATCCATGGCACCTTATCCCACCCTTGGATTTCAAGAGGTCCTTGTGTGTATTTGGTTAATATTGCCTTGTGGCAGAATGAAAAAAAGGGGGGAAGTAGAAGATACGAAGGGGACAGACAACACCGTGGCTAAAACAAAAAGTGACAACACCACAAACAGTTATACATACAATTACTCTTAAAACTAAAAACTGAGTAACACGAACCCCAAATGAATTAAAAACCAGAGGGAGTCCAGGTGCCCTTGAAGGGTAAGTAACTCCTGCTCCACGCGAGGCATCCGTCGTGTCACCTTTTTTCGAATCTGAGAAAATGTCTAATTCGGTAATGGTCGTTAATGGTAAAAGAAGGACGAGATTAGGTGTATGACATGGGAAACATGTCTCTCATCTTCTGTAAAGTCAATATTTTATAACGCTCAACCAGATCATGGTGGCGACCGTAAAAGTTCCGAAGTGCCGACTTCAATCTAACCATTAGGAATCCTTGGTTAAGTATCTTCTTTGTCAGCAGCAACCTTCTACCAAGGAAGTCCTTTTAAGAAATACTTGCTCTGGAATATCTTATCAACTGTATACTCCATTGGCAGGTGCTGTCACATAAAAATGAATAATTCACAATAGGGAAATTGAAGGCATGTCTCTTATCGTAAAATTTATTTTTCAACCGTCCCTTACTGTTAACCGCTAGGTGTAAGTCGAGATATGAAGCAGATTTGATAGTTTCCGTTGTGTCCTTAATTTCAACTTCATTTGGATAGATGCGATCAACATAGTCACCAAACTTAGTATTATTCAATGAAAGAAAGGCATCTATATAGCGGAACGTGAAGTTAAAGGATCGGGCTAAGTACCTACCATTAATCCATTATGGACCTCTCCCAGAGGAAACTGTTCTCCTATAACGTTGTCTGGTGAAGTATAGTACACTAACCGTAAGGCGAGGGTACTATACCTCATCAGACAACACTTCAGGAGAACTGTTCCTGAGGGAGAGGTCCACAGTAGATTAAGTACATCACATCACATGTATGTTGTTTCAAAGAGCAAGAAATAATGAATAGCTTTATATTATCATGAAACATAAGCCAAGAAATATTGTAATGATATCAACGAACTGAAATCACTTAACCCTCTTGCTGCCAGCAGTCACTGCCAAAACTATTGACGTCACGTTGGGATCTCGCCAGTTGCTACGTATAGTAATCCCGTAGTCAAGGATAGATGCATGATTTCTACACTAAATAGTATTCACGTCGTTATCCAATGATAAATTAGGAAATTAACATGTGATGTACTAACATTCTTCAGAAGCCCCTGTATGAAGTCAGTTTCATACGAATAAAGAGATAAGTCGGCAAGAAGGGGGCACAGCTTGTACCAATCGGAATGCCCACGGTTGTTGAATACCCGCCCACCAACCACAACAAATACATGTATGTTGTCAATCAAAAACTCAAGCATTTTGATGATATCGATTTCAAATAACGTTTTGTTAGAATCAGAGTGGTTTGTATATATAATATATTTTAGGACGACTGAATCTAGGATCACGAAACAATCTTAGCTTTGCAATCGCAACTCCTTCCAATTTCCCGCTCCGTTGTATAGCTAACCCACACGTCACAAAACAGCGTTTTACTTTTTATGTTTTTAAGTCCTCAGGTAGCCCGCCTTCTGTATAATTCCATATCTGCTACATATTGTCACTGAAATTGGAGCACCAGTAGGCAGAATTAGGAGCACGGGTTTGCGCCTACCATACCTTTACTGCAAATATCAGTTACTCAGTCTAGGCCATTTTAGTGAGATTTACACATGTTCTACTGCAATGTAATGGGATATTTGAAATGAATGAATTTTGTATCATAAATTTATTCATCGCAATAATTTCTATGAGAAATAGAAATTTGTTGTTTTTGTTCATACTTGTGTCGTATACATATTTTGAATTTGACGCATGTCACATTGCTCACATGTTTTGGTGTTTTTGGAAAATATTTCATCGATAATAGCCCGCTGCATCACATAGCCCAGAGAAAACATTTTCTATGTTTTAAAAAGTATATCCCGCGGGCAACACGTAAGGAATTACGATACAACTTTGTTCATACCATCATTTACACGAAAAAAATCTATGAAGCATGGTTTCCAAAATGTTTAAACTAGAACAGATTGATATTGAACATATTGCTACAGATATTTGTTTGCAAATCCCTGTCAAATTCCCCGGAAGAATCATAATTTGAATAATAAGATAAGTAATCACTCCGTTGCTTTGATTCCGATTTAGGTTTAGAGATTTCCTACAAATAAGTCTGACTGCTGCCAAGATAATTTTTCAATTATTTATCGAAAGGTAGACAGTCAACTATTCTAATTGACTGTTTTGCTGATGGTCGTCACATATTTATGAAATGTCCATGGCGTTTAATGGTGTTGAGTTTGTCTAAACATAATGTAACAATACATTTTTGTAGCTCAATTGATTTGAAATTCAGACCGTTCTACGTTTATTCTTACCTTGTTTCTACGGATGTTATTCAAGGAAAAGGATGCCCCAAATATAGTCAAATGACGATTGAAGAATCGGATATCGATTTATAACATTGTCTAACCAACTTTTGTCATGTAGGCCCTTATATTTATTTAAACAAGGATAATTAATTCAACGTCAGACAGTATTTCCTGTGTGCAAGATCTGTTGACACGTATATGTATCATACAAGATATATACGAAGTTTGCTATTGAGTCCAATCTATTTGACAAATAACGAAGGATGAAGTTGATATTGCGCATGGTTTTTCATGTGTGACCGATTTGTCATTTCATATACGGCGTGTCCAAAATATTTCAATCATAAAATAGCATCTAGTTTCTTTTCATGGTGGATGAGAAATTCCTGACTTAACCCTTAAGACAACCAACCTTACACATATTATCTGACAAAGGTATACTTTAACACATAATCATTATTATTAAGGGCCTCATGCGCGGATCCAGGCTTTTTTTCCATGGGGGGGGGGGTCGATATTTCCCAGGGGGGTCCATCTTGTAAAAAGGAAAAACCTATCCCTGTGAAAATGAGAATTTAAGCATAATTGACCAATATTGGTAATATTTTCCAAATTCCAGGGGGGTCCGAACCCCCTTCTAGATCCGCGCATGGGCCTAGATTCAAAGCTCCGCAATTTACATTAAAAGATCTAGATTTACAGATTTTACATTCAAAGAAATACTTAGGCCGATATAGAAAACAGAAAAGATCAGTCGGATTATAAGAGTCACGATATGAAAGGGATCGCCGTTGAGGTCTAAAATTCGAGGCTCAGTGAGACATTACTGGTTTTTCATGTCCTTCGGATGAGATAGTTAGAGACCGAGGTCCCATACCACAGGTCAAAACATATGAAATACCCGTTATTGCTTCATAACCCCAAGTGTCGGTCATTGACAAAAACACGATACTAAGCCCTTAAACAGCGACCATTGATGACGCCTAATGAATCCCGATCAGGTCAATGAGAGAACGGTGCAACAATACAACAACAATAAAGCTCTGTTATAAAGCTGCATGTATATCTTATTTCGATAGATTCCAGTACTGAGTAGGTTCACATGTAGACCTAATATTGTGCAACTTTATGTTTATTTCACAATCAGGTCAATGGGAGGACTCTCGGGCAACGATAGAACGATGACAACAACAACAACAGATCTACATGTATAGGCCTAGATCTACCTTATTTCAATAAATTTGAAGAAATAGATAAGTTCACATGTAGAATCTATTGTTTATCTAACCCTTACTGATATTTCCAATGTAGGTCTATATTCAAACTACTTCCAGATAAAATCACAGAATGACGAGTGACGTAATTTGTAAACGAATAGATCGAGACTTACTGTGGCGTTGTGTTTATAGAAACCCGCCAAAATTACAAAGCAGACGACATAGATCTATTTCTGTGTTGCAGAAAAAGTTACAAGATGCATTCGAAAAGAAAGTTCGTTAAGGCGAAAAAAATGTTTTGTATCGGTTTTACAAAATTTACATACCAGTAATTTTGTGGCACTCATTTCAGGTGACAAATTTACGTTGTTTTGACTTCGTAAGGCTTACAATGGAAATGTGTGCACACTTTGACTTGCGTCAGGAACAAACCGATAGATGGCGCGCGAAACGAACATGCAAAGAAAAGTGGAAATAAATAAATGCCTAGCGGTATAGGATCACTTTAAACATCTATTTAGATTAGATCTATTTGATGCAAGTCCTACTGCACATGCACATTATCAGCCTATAAGTAAATCGATTCATTTATGTTTTTCTTTTTGATCTTAACATTGTACATATTCTTTCTTTAGATCTATCAAGATAAGTCGGTCTAGGCCTAGGCCTAACTACCGGCTACGTCATTTCAAATCCACTTCTAAAGCTGGACCCAGTTGCACAATGCATTGTTAAATTAACTTGTAGTTAGCCACTAACTACACGTTAAAATTTTAGCTTGTAATTTACTAACTTTATGGTTTAATGCTATTGCAGAATTGTTTAGTTAGTTAATTACAAGTTCACTGATAAAAAATTATTTTAGAGTTACCACAACCACAAATTTGACCATAAGTAAGCTAGGCCTAAGTTCCTAGTTAAATTTAACTACGAGTTTAACTGTTGTGCAACTGGGTCCTACAGCCCTTTTCACAAAGAAGTTTACGATATAAACCACGCGTTACCAATTCTAAATGTAAATAAATGAATGCAGTCACAATCTAATTTATTTCATTAACCAAAATCAAATTTCACCACAATTTGTCAATTTTATCATAAAATGTACAAAATATGATCAATTGAAATGTTCCTAACTTACGATTACGAGTGATTTTGATCGTAAGATTTTCATTTGCGAAAAAGGGACCTGAGGCCTTCTTCACAAAAAAAGTCTTACGACCAAATTCACTCACAATCGTAAGTTAGCAATATTTCAATTGATCATATTTTTGTACATTTTGCAGAAAAATTGGCCAATTGTGATGAAATTTGATTTACATGAATCGTATAAATCAGACTGTGACTAAACTACTTTCTTTTCATTTAGAATTTGTGAAATAAACAACAATACATTTTCATACACTTAAGACTACTATTTTAATCATAAGATTTTTTGTGAAAAGGGTCCAGGTCTTTTAGTCTATGGATCAACATTAAGCTTGATAAGGCCACTTACTTTGATAGTCAAATAACTAATACAGTATATCATTCATGTAACATATCATTTTTATTTTTCAGAGCTAGACTGTAGGACCTACAAAGGCACGGAACTTCGGATTCGAGTGGTCGATTTTCCGGCGAAAAGGTCTGTAGAATGCGTCCGCAATGCCAAGAAAAACTCAACACACATAAACAGACTTCCCATTCTGACTGTATTCACCAGAGAAAGAACAACCTTTTTATGGGGGGGGGGGGGGTATACGAAAGATATGTGGTGTTATTTACGTTATTTTTTAAACCGTTGTCTCTGTCTTTTGAAATTGTTAAAAAGTCCGTAAAACAATCTCCTACCCCTTTTAGGCGTAGCACGGATTCGAACTGGCAACTTGAAGATCAGAAGGCGAAAACGAACAACAGCTTTTTTACATCATGCTACCAGAGTTTGTTTCAATCGCGAAGAACAAGGAAATGGTCACTGAGCAATTCCACAGTCGATATTCTTAATACATGTAGTCAGGACTGCCCCGACTGTTGCATAACCTCTATATTCGAGCATCTGGAGTGGGGCTGCCCCCCTCCCCTAATTTTTTAAAGTCCAAGTATATCAACATGAATAATCAAACAAATGAGTCCGGAAAAATCCTGGATCTGCACATGCCTCTATTTAAGAAGCTCCACACACCGAGCACTTATCGTGACTTATCATACATATTTTGGAAGCTTACAGTACAAGTGCAGTAATGGAGTGATGTTTATCGATCTGGAATCAGAATATAAACGTTAATAGCATCTGTCAGCCTTGTATTACGATTATTGATTTCTGTGGAATCGTAAGAAATCCCAGGTGCAGTACCCGCAATGCGAACTTCTCATCTTCTCACTGTTTTGTGTAAGACAACGCCTTAAATTCGCTACGAAACAACACGAGGACTTAACTACTCCGGCCGACTAATTACTACGACTACGATGAAGAAAGGTTGATCACTAATTGCTGCAGGCTACTAAGTCCTACTGCCATTCATCAACCTCTGTCGTTTGACATTTACACATGTTTGCCTAGCTCGCTCTCATATTTTTTTTTTTCAATCTGTACCAGTAATGGCGTTATCATCCAGTGTTTTGTTCTTTGCAAAATACAAAAATGCAGACGATTGATTACACGCGCGATCGTTTATTCAGATGACACATTCTTGAAAATACCATGGCTACGCATTGCATCTGAGGCTTGCTAATGTCTCAGGAGGAGAGACTTCTACAGGGGGGAGAGAACTCTGCCTTACCCTCCACGGACAGAGTAGATAGATCCGACATACTGCCAATCATTACTGACGAGGGAGACGGTAGTGTAGACTTCGGAAACAGTAATGGAGTCGTGAAAATTACAAGAAAATACGTCCCAGTACTCTCCGTCAAGAGAGTGAAATGCGGGACCGATTCAAAACGATACATAGTGCTATTTGCAGGATCCTCGCTTATATTTGTGTCTTTAGTCTTGATGGTCGCTGGAACTATTCGATATCATCAGTGTCAACCGACCCAGGTAACGTATAAATAAAGTGCAACTGCTGAGCTAATTTGTGTGTGTGTGTGTAAACTATAAAAGTGTTACCTTTTATATTATTGTTGGTCTTGGTTGTGCTTAACGTCCCACTATAGAATCTTTTGCTCTATTGATACGTCATCGAATGACGTTGGGCTTCAAATTTTGGCCTAGGCTATCTCAAACATGTTAGCGCTGACACCTACAAAGCCATGGGACCAGACATTTACTATCTCATCTGAAGAACAGGAAAAATGACAACAATTTTTTTTTAAAAACGTGCAAATTATGTGAGTAAACGTTCAGTTGAAAATTGTGCATAAGAATAGTTGTTATTATAATGACTTTTTATTATAAATGGAAAATATTGATTTGAGAAGAAAATGGTATAAAGAGCTTTTAGAAGTTTAATGCCAGTTTTGACATCGATCGAGAAATAATTAATTCCTTTTGCCACTTTACTTTCAGAGAATGAAATCGCTCTGGGACGAAAGTTATTTGGGAATGCATTTAGGTAAATAGTTTTCCAATTCAAAACACTAGCTTTTATATTCACGCTAAGAAAAATAGACAATTATCTTTGTATATTCATTGTCTACGGTCCGTGTTGATAATGTTTATATGTGCTAAATTGCAGTTTATTTTCGAATAAGATACCTTCAGGCGTTGCTTTGATGTCCCAAATACTTGATGTAAAATATGTAGGCCTATGCGATTGCATCCTACCCTTTTTTGATAATAACTTAGTAACGGAATATATTGTAATATATGCCAAAGAACTTAATAAGTATAGATATAAAGGTACAAGAATGAAATAAACATTTTCTGTGTGACCAATTTTCAGATAATTTGGTGTCTCTAAATAACTACGCATTAGAACGTCCGACAGTCCAAAGTTCAACTGCTGTCCATGGACACGATGGCTACTCGGAATTAGCAGTCGATGGCGACCTGCAAACTTGCTCTACAACAGGTATGTAAAACGACAACAGATTGACTTGATGGCCTGTATGAAATGATCAATAGGGATGTCGTTGTATTAAACAATGTAAATGTCAACAACGATGTATACTTTATGTTCACAAGTCATATTTTGTATGCAGAACTTGCAACTGTGTATGTTTGTTGTTTTACGTCTCCTATTCCTGCATCTTGCACTCAAATGAATAATTATGTTACCTATTGTGAAAATCTACAAATTTGGCCTATATGTTAAGCACTTGTGACAGTTCAGTGCGGCAAGTCTACTTTGACGCAAGATTTCTGTTTGCTTTGTTATTTGTATTGTTTAGCTTCCCACTTAAGAATCTTGAATCATTTATATTGAGATGTCACTTATGGCCATTGAGCATAGAGGGACTTTTGTCGTAACTATACCTACTGTGACAAATGACCTCGGTTTTTACTATCTTATCTGAAGGACAGAGAAAGTCAACCGCAGTGCGCGGTTTCGAACCCACAACCTCGAAGTCGGAAGGCGACGCTAACCAATAAGCCACGGCGGCCCCTCGGTTTTTACTCTCATTCGATCGAAAGGAAAAACGACCAATGCTAGGTGTTGACATGTTAAAGAACCCTCCCTGCTCTACGGCCAGCAGTGCCGAGTATAGGCAAACTTTGTCGCCCTTCACCGGCACACGGTGACGTCTCCATATAAGTGAAATATTCTTGAGTGGGACGTTAAACAACAATACAACAACAACCTGTGGCACAGAAAGCAAAACACTGCTTTCTTGATTTAGTAGATCTGAGGGACTATAAAAATAAACGTTTCTTTCCTGCCTACCCTCAAAGGTATGTTTCAGTAAATATATAATGATGAGGTTCTTTTGTTATGCATATATCAGCTACAGCACTTGTAAAACGCATGACAATTAATTGCCTACCACGGATTATAGGCCACATCTTGAATATCACGATTTCCGCGTCATTGGTCTTTCATAAAGAGGATTAAACCATGGTCCAGTGCGAGAGACATTTCTTATAATTTTATTTTACTAGCAGGCGTTTTCGGACACCTGGTCCCATCCCGTTTAGGATTTTTAATTGGTTTCCACGTTTTTATTCACCAACTTGTCACAGTCTTTACGATTTGCAGTTTCAAATATCCCAAAGCACATCATTAATCATATTTTATTTTATGCACAAAACTGCGCATGAAAGATTGTTGGCCTAACGGCTGAAAATCTCATACAAGCAGTAGTAAAACAACATGAACTTCAACGTTTGTTCACTGAAAATGTACTATTGGCCTTCAGGACATTGATATGTACAAATTACGAGGCTTAATTCAAATAAATACACACAGTTAAATGAACACCTGTTGACAAAATTGTTACCAACCGATCACGCCTGTTTGTACACTTCGATTTAATTTCATAGGCAATTGTCTAATTGTGTAATAAGTGTACATGTTTATACATGTATATAAATATGCAGATGAAAGTCTGAATCACAGGTCGTATTGGTCAGACACCAGCTATGAAGCCAAAGGGTAGAAATTGATTTAAGGCCGATTTGGTATTTGTTTGACCAACAAATATGTTCGTCTTATGCTTTTGTTATGCATCTGAAACGACTTCAATCAATACATCCAGTTTTTCCAATTCCCCTGGCACCAACCTCACCAAACCATTGTTACTTCCCTAGTTTTGCTTCTGTGCTTGTATACTCAAAATTATCTAATTCGCCATCAGGTTGTATGAAAATAAAAAATCCTGATGTATTCGGGGGAAAGTTATCCAATATGTCCCGAAGATATACCCTATTCGTCTATGGGTGTATTGAGGGCGATTGATAAAACAAGGGTAACAAATAGAACGCACCTCAAAGTTTGCAACAACACCAACACAACGACAGACAAATTTCTCACTAGGAGTACGTGCGGCAGTATGCTTAATTAATACAGAAAATCTGTATTTTGAACCCCATTTTTGCTCTTGTCGGTGTGAGTTTTGTGACATCTCCATTTGGGTTAAAGATTTTCGAATGGGACGTTATACAACAACAGCAACACAACAAAAATTCCGAAAGGCACGTAACGCGGTGTGCTTCATTAAAACAGATCGAAAACCCGTACTTTGAACACCGTTATTTCTTATGCGTGTGTGTCAATAGTAGTAAAATACGCCTCCAGAAGTCTACATAAAGACACACATGTCATAATCACACGTTTTCATCTGTATCATCAAATTCCCAGAAGTTGTAAAATTTCGAACACTGAAACACTTAAAATAAAGCAATAAAATTAACTATTTTAATTGAATATAGTCACAATAATGTGCCGAATTTTCTGTAGATACGTTAACATCGCTCTAATTAAGTTGGATACACGTCTGATTCTACCGCTTATTTTGGCTTTTTAGTGATGGCATTCAGATCAATTCATGTTTCACCGCAAAACATTTGATTTAGTGTACATGGACTCTTTTACCGAGTGCTTGTTTCAGAATTATTTTTGTTACTGAAGGCAAATTCATGTTTGACAGTGTCCTCTATTGTTTGAAATGATGCCAATGTTCTAGATTTCAGTCAGTCTAGCCAAATAAATCCCACATGAACAAGTCATTAGCACACAAATTGGTAGGGAATCAGATTTGTTAGAAGGCCTACATTTGATGTTGTTGATTTCAGACAAGGAAAAAGCACCGTCATGGCGCGTCGATCTGGGTACACTTAGGCCGCTCCAGTACGTGATAATCAGCGGGAAGAAAAATAACGGTATGTATAATTGAGAGGAAATTATTCATTTGGTTTAATCCTTCGCTGTCCTTTACGGAATCTAGATATTCATGTGAAGTTCATTAATTTGTTTTCAGGAATGTATTCAAAATCGATAACAATACCTCACCATTTATCTTAGAACCAGTAGAAAATTGAAACATTTTACGAAACTAGATTTCATCAGTTAGCTTTGCTTTAATGCAGTTATGCGGGACTTCACTATTTACGTTGAAACTGATGCGCCGCCTGCTGGGAAATCAAATCGAACTGTTTGTCATCATCATAATGGTACATTGATGAGCGGCCACTTGATAACAAAATGCAATGGTAACACCAATGGAAGGTTCGTATTGTTTAATGGAGCTAATTCACGTACCATCCCATAACGTTCATGCGGGACTAGTGTCTCAAATGTGGATGGAACGTAATTCTAAGTAATCTTCCTGTTGAAATGACTTTAGCGCAGGGTATCGTTTTCTAACGTCATATTCCTTACACTAACGTTATCGATGTAATTCACGTGGTACATGAACTGTATCCATTTACACAATTTTGACTATTGATTTCTTTTGAAGACTCGCCATGTCTACTTCCTTTGACCTTCATAAAGTTTCCATTTTGAGAGATTGTAACCATGTTATTTTCATCTTGTTCTTTTATATATATATATATATATATATATATATATATATATGTATATATATATGTATATATAATTGTGCTTAGGAATTGATGTTAACT
>JACSZP010016667.1:0-16979 GCA_016161895.1 Pinna nobilis | reverse complement strand
CACACACACACACACACACACACACACACACACACACACACACATACTACAGAAAACATAAACTTCGCAGTCGTATATTTAACCTTTCCATATCACTTTCATATATACTTGCCCTTTTTCGTTTAGCTCAGGGAAACCCCATCATTATTCAGTGATAACATCCAATTTAAAACATAAGCATCCAATCGATATTCACTTTTTTTAATGCAATGACCTATCGGCCAATATATCACTTTCTTAATGCCATCATTTTGTCAAGATCGAGGAGGTAAAATGAATTCGGTGTAGAACTACACAGAGACGTTAATTTACCAGGTGTTCTAACAAATAAAAAAGAAAGGGTACTTAATCCAAGAGTAGACTAAAATTTGATAGCACATTTCACATTAACCGCCGGTTTTTTTTTCTGTTTTGTTACGAAAGTAGGTAGCAGAGCAAACGGTTGAAAATAAACACATTTTCCACAAACTTATCCGGGAGAGGGATTGATTAAGTATGATACAAATATACTAAGTACCAACATATATATAAACAAGTCGTGTTTGTTCGGTAAAAAATAGTGTTGTTGTTATTGTTGATGTTGTTATTGTTTAAGATCCTATTAAGCAAAGTTTTACTTAACTGTTGACGTCTGTGATTGCCAGTGGAAAACTCCAAATGTTGGCCTATGCTCCGCACCTACGTATCTCGTTTTTTTTTCAGTAAAATATATAGTATTACTTTTACCTCTTTTGGTTTGATATAAGATTAAACAGTGCAACCTCTCTGATTAAAACACTCTATCCCACATCTATTTACATCGATGCAACATTTGGCATGAATAATGTTTCTGCCACCAAGACAACCTGACTGACTTGCTGAAGCTTTTCCGAATGGAAAAGTGGAGGGGATCAAGATGCCCAAGAATAATGAAGTTGACTGTGTGATGGTCCCTAGACATGTCAAAAAGGGTAAAGTAGAAGATACCAAGAGGTATTTCAAATTCGAAAATCCACGACAGATAACACCATGGCCAAAATAAAAAAGAGACAACACAAGAAACAGCAATCCAAATACACAAGTAACTCTAATACTAAAAAACAGTAACATGAACCTTGTAACGAGAAACAACTTCCAGACACGATTATACACAACAAATTTGCTGTCTCTCTGTTCCTTAGACTTGCACTAATTGTATGTAGGACAAATTTATTATTGCTTATATAAAGAATAAGAATATTAAAGAATAAATAAAACCAAAACAAAACTCTAAAACTGAAAACAGAGTAACATGAACCTTTTAACAAGAAACAACTTCCAGACACGATTATACACCACAAATTTGCTGTCTCTCTGTTTCTTAGACTTGCACTCATTATATGTAGGACAAATTTATTACTGCTTATATAAAGAATAAGAATATTACAGAATAAATAAAACCAAAACAAAGAAGGGGAAATGATTCACTATATTTTGTACTGGGGGATGCATGGCTTTTTATGGTACATTATGTGATCATAATACCAAAGTCACTGCACTAATACTACAGTGAAACCCATTTGTATTGAACCCCCTTTTATATCGAAATCCCCCTAATCTGAAATGATTTTGTTCCCCGGCTAAATTGATTTAATGCTAGTTTCACCCAGTCATTTTTGAAAACCCTGTTTTCTTGCAAGAAAAGCTTACTTCTCTTCAGTTTCAATATCGGGTTCGACTGTTTTTCTATTAAAGGTTTATTTTTTATTTTATTGCCTTATTCTTTTAACTACAGAAACGAGTGTTTTTCCTGCATTGAAGTTTCAAAGACAAGCATTGAAAGAACAACAAGACAATATATTAGAATGATGTCCTGTTTTGATGCGATATGTATTGTCAGCGGTTGTAGAGTATATAATACTGGAATAATTATAAATTTCGCGGTTTGCGATCAAGATAGGATCCGGAAGACTTAGAAACAATGTACAATTACTCAAACAAAATTAAATGTGCGTCTTACCAGTTTGTTATGAAGTGTTCTCATTGTTTCTGAGAGATCGGAACAAAACACTGGTATAGAGCTAATGTTGCCAGCTGTGTCACTTCTACTTCAAAACAATATCTTACAAAGAGCGCCACATCTATCGTGTCATATTGATGTTTTCTAGCTTATTTAAACGTCAAATCGGCGATAAGTGATGAGCATTTTGCCCGTAGGAGCCAGGGTCGTCTACAGGAATATTTAAAGTTATGTCAAATCCATTAACTCTCTTAAGTGAAATATAATACTCCTCAATATTTGTAAGGAAGTTTGCCTCGAGAAAAGACATAGTCAAAATACAGCAACAACAAAGGTGACCTGTAGTTAGCTATTTATCGACTTACTGGCAAGCTTTTCAAGAAGCCGAATGTTTGTGAGAGGTCGCAGGAAATCCATTTATTATCAATACATTCAATTTAGAAAATTTCCTGCTCTTAAGAAAAATTTATTCTAAGCATGAATTTGTTATTCTCACGTAATCGAGATTTTTGTGAGATCTTCGACCGAAAAAAACTGTAACCTGTTTAATAACATCACAGGAGCCTTCAAATGATAGTATTTTGGTCTGGTTCATATTAAAAGCGTTTTTCTCACCGCTTGAAACTTTCTCAGATATAGAAATTTAGTTTGATTTAGTTTTGTTTTTCTTCTTTGAATGTTTACTAAATTTTGTAACAGTATTTGATACTGGTATTTGGTATTTGATATTTTCTAAATCATTCAGCTCAAGATTCGCTGCCCTATCATTGACTCTGACTCGCTGATTTAATCAACTTTTTTTACTTACTGAACGTAAAAGTACTAGTTGGATAGTAAAATCTACTTAAACAATTAGTGGTTTAAAGGACTAGTAAGGTTTACTAGTTTTCCAAGTTTACAAGAATTTTCTTTTAGTGTAAATAAGAGAATAAATCAAGTCTATTATCAGGATACTACAAAAAAAGTATATTTTTGATGTTGTTTTTTAGTCTGATGTTCTACCGAAGAATCTTTCACTCACACAGACACTACACCGATTGACATTGAAAGATAACTGTAACACAGGACCTCGAGTTTCCTTTTTTAAATCGAAGGATAGGGAATGTCTTCTTCTCATTGGCTAGGGTCTATTATCTCGACGAGAACTCTTAAGTTATCAACAAATCGAAAAAAGGGAGTAGTAGCACTTTATTTATTTCTTGCTGCATACTTTTCATGTAGCATTTAATATTTTATCTTGTTTCAAACCACTGACTTTAAATCTTTTTCTGTCTTCTTTTCTTCTTCTCTAACACGTGACTGATGTACTTTCAACTGATTGGTCAGTTTTCGTAATATGTATTTGCCATGTACTCAGCCGTTAGTACATTGGAAAAGCATTTGTTATAGACGGATTACCTCGCTACACAGATGAATTTAATGAAGATGAAAACGCATTTACTTCAGCAGCAATTGAACATCGTATCATTTGATATTTTTGGCAAAAACTTAATCAAGTTTTGTATAAGATCTTGTTAATCCCTTTTCCTTTGGTCTGTTTTCAAGCATAGCTGGAAATGAAGTTTTTATCCAGCAGTTCAAAAGTTTTAAACAATATTAATGACATAAAGAACTTGGCAAATGCTAGCATTGACATCGCACTCGTATCATTTCAAAGATATTTGTCACATAGTCTTAATAAGGCTCTCTAGATATAATACGGCATGTACAATGATTATCGGAAGTTGCATTGAAACGAGTTTCTTTGTAGTTTAGACGCATCATCTTCCTTTTGTGTCTGTAAATCACATTGTTAAGCATTGATTCTTTAAGCTGGCTGATAATATCAGTATTACAGGTCTGCAGTAAGGGGATATTTGAACATCAAGAAAGACGCTTTCTTCAGATCCCGCGTGAAAAGAGCTAGGAGTCAACACAACACAACGGCTTTAATTGACATGACGAATAAGTTTAATTCGATATCGGGTAAAATCAATATCACGATAATGCATTTATAAGTGAACACAGATAAGAGCTCCAGAAGAGCTAAGAACCTCTTTGCAATACTTTGTAAACTTGTAAGACGACTAGTTAGTAAGATTAACGTTTAACATTATAAAAACACTAGACAGGCAATCGAATATGTCTAGCATACAAGCCTCGTATGTCTCTGCGCGAAAGTCCCAGTCTCAACCAACTAAGGCAATACATGCACTTGTTCTATTCGAATCCGCACCGTGCTGTGGTTGACTGTTCAGGTCCTTCGGATGAGACAGTAAAACCGAGACCCCATGTCAAAGAAGGTGTAAGCACGTTAAAGAAACCACCTTACCCAATGGTCGAAAGTGCCGAGCGACGGCCAAAATTGTCGTCGCCTATTTCCGGAATATGGTGATGTCGCGTAATAAGTGAAAGTGAAAGATTATTGAATGGGGCGTTAAGCAACAATAGAACCGACCAGCTAAGTTGTTCTATTTTCCTATTGGCTTGTCATAGAACCCAAATGTCAAATTTATGGAATGTGTATTGATATACATGTAGACGAAATGATGTTGTATGTGGTTTGCATACTAGTAAAACAAACAATAGATATTCAAATAAACACGACTGCACAAAACATGTTGGTTAAAAATGTGTAGAAGAAAATGAAAGCATACAGTGTGTCATTCGAAATCTTATTCTAGTAGCCTCGTGAAGCCAAAGGAATAAAATACTTTTAGTTGTAAATGTAATTTTTCTCATAGAAACACACCGATTACTTATAAAATGAATGTTTTAAATTATGAAATGAACTCAACACCCTAGTGGGGTTCGTGTAACTCCTTATTTATTTTTATATGGTGTTATGTGAATTACCGTTTGTAGTATTGAATCCTTTTGTTTTGGTCACGATGTTGTCTGTCGTCCGGGTTTTAAATTTAATATCCCTTTGATTCTTTCAGCTTTATGATGAGCAACAATGTACAAAACAATATGGTGTTATTCATATATTCCTGGAGAACTTCAATATAATGTCAGTACCTACTTATCCTTCAGTGCAGAACCTGTGACATACTATACACATAGTTATTTTTGCTCCGTTATTTTCGCCTCTATAAACTTGCAAACAGTTTTGCCTCGTTTTAAATTCGCCCCATCTCGTCATAATTCAACGAATTTACCTCTTTGAATTCGCCCAGTTTCAAATTCGCCCATTGACGATGAGGGCGAAAGAGCCAAATATAAAACGGAAGCGAAAATTTCCCTGTATGCAGTGTATAGACTTGCACTAACATTTTCTTCGCCTTGAAAATTGTCAATTCGATTGCACTTTTGTTACACATGCCTTTGTCAGTTTTTTTTTATTTTTTCATTTAATTACGTTTATATTTGTTATGTATACATATTGTATATACATTGTATATTGTATATACCCCACATGTGGGTGTATATGCACAAACAGAGCTGTTGCATCACCTCAGTTTCAACTTTTTTTCATTTCAAAAAGGTCAGTATCGATACCATTAATCAATACTTCATAAAAATGATTCTTTAAAAGCAAGTTTGAGTCGTTTTCTTATCTCCCATTTGCCTTTCGAAAAGTTTTATTTACGCCTGTATCTATATATATGCTTTTAAGGAAAATTGAAGTGTTTCGGTGCGACTAATGGATTGCGCAAAAACAATAAAATGACATTTTCACTCGGCGCAAACATCGTATGTGATATATCGGACCATTAGCACAAAGTTTGCTATAAGTACACTTGCCTATATGCGAACTTTGAAAGAAAAGAGGATCCAGTTTACAAAAAATCCGTACATCTTTTGACAAAGAGAGAATGGGTCCTGTCGTGCTGTCAAATCAATTTTCATTTTAAATGAATATTTTTTGCCAGGTAAATCGTATAGTATCTATTCAAGTTCATTAAATTTGATACAATATGTGCGTATAAACTACTTTATTACCTGCGAGCATAGGTATTACATAGGCATCTGTAACAGCTGAAACAGGTGTTTGTTTTATTGGAATTCTTTTTTATAACAGTAACATCCTATCGTCAACTAGCCACGATAATGTTGTATCTCTTAACAAAACAGCTATGGAGTCTCGCTTTGACTCTTAATACAACATGAAAAACGGGTATATTCAAAGAGATCCTAAAAAGTAATAGCTGTATCGACCCAAAAACTCTACTTTTGTTGAATTTAATCAAAAGTTTTTATCAGAACCGACATTTATGTATTGGTTTGCTTTCTGTTAAAATGTGTTTTGGAAAATCTTGAATCGACCCCAAACTCAGCAAATTACTTTGAAAAGGATACCAACAATATTCACATAAAAGTTCACCTGAAATAAACCCTAAGCAACTCGTTGTAGTTTTCGAGTTTAGATAGCAGCAAACTATTTCGGGGTCTCAATTTGTAGCCGATCTTGTTAAAAAAGATACAATTGCTCTCAGATTTCAGTTCCTCTTTTGTTCGGGATCGGGGTAGTCTTTCAATAATTCACCACAAACGAGCACGTTGACATAAATTACTATCTAGCCCTCTAGCTATCGCAGCCGTGATGCTACCTTGCCACCCAGCAGCTGGCAGATTTCAGCCATTCACTAGGCCACGACATGCGTATTGCGTGAAGGAACTTCACGGGACCGTCTCAAGGCACGAAAAAATGCTTCCTCTAATACTATTAGTTCATTCTTGACTTTCAATTTAGATTATTAATAAATGTGAAAAAATGCATTGGTAAATGTATCTATAGAATACACTTTTCATATGCTTTTTTACACGTGGCACTTATTTACCAACTCTACGACTCCTTTAAAGTTTTCTGCTGCCTTTGAAAGTAACCAGATTTTGAAATCAATGTAAAACATTAAAAAGTGAAGTTGTTGATTTTTAAATCCAGTCCACTAATCAGTAGAGAGATGATATTAAAAATATGACAGGATGTCGTAAAACAGCAGCAAAAGTGGTCAGAGGAACGTTAGTGTTGGTGAAATAAGTATTGTTCTCGTGGTTGTAGTGAGGGCACGTTGTAAAAGAGGTATGATATGATATTGTTGTTTAACGTCCCACTCAACAATAATTCACTCATATGGAGACGTCACCATGTGCCGGTGAAGGGCGACAAATTTTGTCTATGTTCGGCACTGCTGGCCGTAGAGCAGGGAGTGTTCTTTAACGTGCCAACACCTACTGTGACACGGGACATCGGTTTTTTACTGTCTCATCCGAAAGACAGAGACGGCCAATCGCGGTGTGGCGCTACGCGGTTCGAACCCGGATCTTTCGATTTGCATTCGAACACGCTAACCACTCGGCCACGGAGACCCCTTGAAACAGAGGAAACAGAGACGACATTAAGAATATAAGTAGTGATGGATATATGCTGTTCTATGTATTGTAGAAAAGGATGTTGTAAGGATTGCAATGGTGGTATAATTAATGTAAGAAAGGGGAATTAGCGTTCCTTTTATTATTGTAAAGGGGATATTGCAAAATACCAAGCAAGGATAGTGGTAGGGCTATTTGAAGTGAAGAGTTGGCAACGGCGGTATAAAGAACGAAATGTTGGTTATTTCAGCAATATTTTTTCATCTGTACAGACGGTTGTTGTAATATAGGATACAAAGGTAGTATGAGAAATGAAAGTAATGGTGGGGTTAATATTAGTCAGATCTTTGTAGAAAAGGGACGCTATAGCGTAAAGAGGTAGTTGTGACATATTGACATTAAAACGTAGTCATTGCACAATACTGTTTCAGTCTAGAATGGCCTAGTGACCAATTGAATTTAATTGCTATCCGTCTTATGTGACGTTAATGTAAGCTCCAAGAAGTTTTTCAATACTTATCACATGAGTTAAAAGACCGCCCGTCTTATGTGACCCTTGTGCATCGTCCCATAGTTAGTCCTTACATGTATTTAAAATTTTTTGTGAACCAGTTGAATTGTAGAAGACGGCAGTGAAAATCAGAATACATGAAATTTGACATACTGAAGGCTGAGATCAGTATTGTTTATGTATTTATCATGCATTTCATTTTGTGTAAGAAATTGTATACAGTAATTAATTAACAAAACATATTTATAGCGCGCTAACGGTACGTGTCAATATTGCTTTGATATTCGTATTTCAGTATAGTTGATTGTTAAATAACGGGTGGTACAAAAATTATTGAATACATTTTGTCCAAAACTATACAAGACAAACACTTTTTGTATGCTGATTCGGATTCTTTATGCCTTCTGTATACTTATCAATTATGGTACCTTCCAGTGGAGGGTCAAGTGGAAAATACTTGATGACATGTCAGTCAGTACTATTCTGATCTAAACTTTTGTCGTCATTATCAGAGAAAGGTTATGCGTTTGGACCATTGAACAAAGTAGCAAGAGTGCAATTCCCTTTTCTGATATAACATTAGCCTCAATAGGACGTACGGGCGATTATGAATACTTGTTCACAATATCCGATGATTCTCTACAATTATTTTGACAGAACTCTGGAAACAAATGATAGCATAATTTTACTCTTAAAACCTTTGTTGGCAAAGCTTTTTGTTTATTTTTAAGCGAAATAAAACATGAATGGTAATATGGCATTCATTCTGAGGTCAACTTTTGGCTAATGCTACGCTAATTAAGCCCTCGGTTTAGCAGGAGTGGTCACGTCTGAGTCAAGAGAATTTTGAGAAGATCCATGTTCATCCAGTAACAATGTTATAGTCGTTGCCTAAGAGAGCTTAGAGCCCGTACAACAATTTCATTTTATATCTTTTTAATGTCTTCGTCGCTGTAAACTTAAGGCAAGTCTTTTCCAATTTTTCTTCGCTTCGATGCGTTCAATCATCGGTATATGATATCACCAATTCACGCTGGATATTTGTTTCGAGGTGTTAAAATGATAACATTGTTATTAGAATGCCGAGAAGATTTTTGTGAGCGGTAAATTGATATCTTTCCATTAAATGTCCGTCCGTGTGCAAAGCAAACTGAAAGTACTTTTTTACAGTATTGGTTCGTCGTGTGGAGCTCGGCTTAATTCTGGTTGTTGCACATAAATAATAAAAGTTGTATCAAATATTTTCTCGACTTTTTATTACCTTTTGAAAAATAAAAATCGCCAAAGTGTAGTAGAGGTATTCTCTCTCCGTGTATTGTCGACTTTAGGCAGATCTGTCACCTTATGACCTAAATGTGAGTTTGCAAACTACTGAAACAAACTAGAAAATACACGCACAGAGCAGGAATGTGGTAAAGAGATGACATTTTATGCCTCAACAACAAATATCATCTGCACATCAAAGTTCTGTTCCCCTACCATTATCGTTTTCATGATGCAGGTATTCTACATTGGCAATTACTTGAATATGTGGACCTTTATATACGAACAGTGTGAATGGATATGTATTTTATCTAACCTGTCTTAAAGGTCCTTTGAATGAAATATCTAAATGACAGCCTTCAATATAATGTGGTTTTTTTCTCAAATTATTCCTATATTTCTAAGTTCATAATGGTGGTCAAACTTTTTAAGAAATCTCTCTCTCTCTCTCTCTCTCTCTCTCTCTCTCTCTCTCTCTCAGATTTTTCCTATGTACATATTCGTTTATCATTTCATCCGGTAAATGAGACGAATTTCATTGTAATTGTGTATCGTAATTGCAAATCATAGAACTTCTTCAGATAAAATCTACATAAATCAGTTGCTAATATAAAAATCTTATCGCCATCAATTTAATTTGTTTTCAATAGATGATTTGGAACACGGACGATATATATACTCCACGATGGGGCTCTGATTGTCAAAGGTCTTCTTTGAACAGAAAAGAATAGAAATGATTAAGTCAATGTCTAAACTTGTCTTCTAGAAATGAACAAGTCTGAGGGCATATTCAGTGTCGTTGTATGCATTTACATTTTACTTCTCATTGATTCTAATTGAATTTCATGAAGTTGAGAACGTATACCCCATACCTTCTATATTCATGTATTTGAAACGAAACCCCTTATCTAATTTTGAATTTATAAGCTCAGACACAACGGCCAACTGTAGGGGCTGGCAAATGTTACATATCTGCTACATGCATATTGAAAGCGTATTCGAATGCCTAACACAAGAATTTCAGGGTTTTTTTAATTGAATCTTACGGCACTTAACTTGATCTGAATATGTAGAAATGTAAGTAAAGATAGATATCTGATTGTGTCATCGTAGAAATATATATAAGACATGAAGGGAATATAAATAACCTTAGCAGTACCTTGCATTGTTGTAACATGCTTGGGTTGTACATAAACATCAAAGAGACTGATACGCTATGTTAAAATGCCAGAATTAACATGCTCGAAACAGTGCGACCCATCCGATGTCCAGTGTGGTCAGTGGAAGCACGTTTACTACGTTTGTAGTGCTTCAATGTTTACCTATATAAAACGGCTATAACAAATGATCGTCAACCATAAATGTCTTTTGCAATTGACTTTTGTCACCCATTTGGCCATAGGTGTTGATAGGTTACCATTTTCTACAACACCGTGACCTTGTGTGATTTTGGGGACCTAAATCTTTGATGTTCATTTCAGCTGATATGACAACTGTCTAGTGGCCATGATTGATAATGTTATATGATCTGACCAGGTGAATCTTATAGGCGGAAGTGGACAGTGTTACTTTATGTGATGTCAGAGCGTCTCTCTCTTTAGAGGAGGAGAACTACCTGGTGTATTGCACAAATAATTGCATATTATAAAGAGCAATGGTCGATCGTTCGCCTGAAAACAACAACAAGGAATTGATCAATGATTTTACACGTTCAATGCCATAAAAAGAAGGAAACAACTTGTAAAAAAAATGGGATGCTGAATGAAAACAAAAAAAAAAGGTTTTAAGTATTGATAAGTAATCGTTAAAAATCAGTAGAAAAATAGAATTGTAAGACAAATAAATCAGTAACAGTAAGTCACCTCACGGAAAAGAAAGCAGTATGAAATACTGAAAATTGACTCTAAGGTTTATAATTGTTGTCGAGAAGAAGGATCGTACTGACATCATCTATAAAGATAAATGAAATATATAAAATATTAGATGCAGATGTTCACTTAAATTTTATTCAATAGAACACTTGAGCATGCATCAATTATAAGTTTCATTATAACATCAAATTGCTCGAAGATATTAGTCGAACAAAGTTTGAAAAGGATCGTAAAATTCTTGTGATGGGAAATGAATTAAAACCGTTTTCAGCACGTGGATTTATCCGCCATTAAAATGTAGTTTGCTTAGAAAGGTATAACACTGTACGCTCAAGCCGAGTCACAACACGAAAATATGTTTCACAACAACGTTCTGATCCGATGTTGATTACGCTTTTGAAATTTACACCCCATTTACCTGTAAAGGTGCGATGATATCGGTTCAAATCGAGATTATTTTCTATCAGCCCCGCCCTCAATTTCAGATACAAATAACAGTCAACCTTAGATGACCTTTTTACCTTTGTCGAACAGTCGGTCTGGTCACCTGTATTTTAGGCCTCGGGCTCGTGGTTTGTGTTTCGATTTCGATATGACAAGGAATACGGCCAGTCTTGTGGAAACGTCAGCTCATACAAAATCATAGTGACCTTCAATACCTCTAGCTTTTGATTGTGACCCTAAGACTCAACCATCTCGCCATGGTCTGACGATTTCACTACACTTGCCCTAGGTGTTATAGTTTTGATATATTTACAGCTAAAGTCATTTCTCTTCTGCTCCTTTCCTGTCATCAGACAATCACACTATGACTGTTTTACTATCTATTATTTAAGATTACACCTCCTACTTTTTATGGTCTTGTGTAACAGCGCAACGGGCGTTAAGCGATAATTGAATTAAAATGGCCATAATTATGCTAAAATATTCAAGCAATTAAATGCATGAATTGAATCTTTTCAGAATAGTATTACCCGACTCTACAATGTATCGAGAAAAAATATGTTTGTTTACAATATAAAAAATATTTACTAATTGTATTATGCTGACGTTTTTTTCTTTAACTCTTGTCAAACTTGAATTCAAGTTATTCCCGTTATGATGTTAGATGAATCTATTACATGTACCAGTCAGACGAAAGTGGATTTATTTTTCTATTGAATATGAAGATCTAATTTGCCACAGGAGTATACTTCTTTAATATATATCTATCTCTTTATTTTTGTGTTTATATTCCTTGAATTTCCCTGAAAAGTAGATATTTTTCCTAAAATGGGATCGCAATAATTTATTTTACATATACACTTAAACATTTTACACACACTTTTATTCATATTCAGTTCAATTCTAATTCTTTTAACTAGAACAGCTTTCCCTGTCATCAAATTATATGTGACATGCTCTGTAATATGTTAGCGTTGTAAAATTAATCGATAGATAAACATACTTTCTTTCTGAAATTAATGCCATTTTCAATTATTTCAGAACATAATATTTGTGAAACTCTATTAAAGATATGTATTAAAAGTTGTCAAAAGTATTTTGACAGCCATGACAAAATGTCCTCAGAAACAATCATATAGTGACAGTGTTTGCCCCTATCGTCCAATAATCTTTAACTCCCTTCGGCTGCTTTAACGTTACCTTTGGGTGCCACTTATCGGCCATAATATCGTAATATGACCAAGGAAAGCTCAGATACAAATACAGGCGGATGATTTATTCAGGCACAACATGGGGGAAGTAATGGTGAAAATAAAAACATGATAGACAGGCAGATATGATGAAACACGAAATCAATTGATCGTAGGGAGTGAACTGCTAGTTTAAAGTTCGAAAGGAAAATCCATAAATTGACCATGATGCATTACGCCCATAATATAGGGATTTATCGAAAAAATGACAAGCAATGTAATTATTTCAGTTATTATTATTATTATTATTACAATTATTATTATAATTATAATTATTATTGTTATTATAATTATTATTATTATTATTGTTGTTGTTTTCATTATCATTATTATTATTATTATTATTATTATTATTATTATTATTATTATTATTATTATTATTATTTTTATTATTATTATTATTATTATTATTATTATCTTTATTATTCTTATTATTATTATCATCATTAGCATTATTTTATTGTTGCTATTATTATTATTGTTTTTGATTTTATTATCACTGTTATTACAATTTTTATCGTTGTAATTTCTTTTATTATTATTATTATTGTTATTATTATTATTATTATTATTATTATTATTATTATTATTATTATTATTGTAATATTGTTGATTCTATTTTTTCCATGTCTTCAATGTGTCTATGATCATACATTATGTATATATATATATACGTTAAACACAAGGAGCCGCTCCAGGGCTACCCGTGTAGTCCTGGCGTGTGGCAAGGGCTTTAAGTAGTCACGCCGCACGTAAAATTACGTCGAATCATTATATTTATATAGATAGAGAGAGTGAATGTTCCTTTTTTGAAAGTATCGTTCCTCATTCTAGGTGTGAAATATCGGTACAAGCTCTTCGAATTATGTTTGAATAAGTTTTTGTCTGAAACTTGAAAGATGACTGTCTGGAATATTTGTTATGTGTTTAGTAAGTCGTACAGATACTTAGATAGTGGTCAATGTTATTATGAAATTAATTACTATGCGACATCTAACGGAAAGATCATTACACAATCCTTATTGTATCGGTATTAAGTATGTAGCTTAATGGTCATCTAGAAATCATTATGTAAACTCAATTCAAATATAGATTTTATTTTAATTCAATTTTTTTAACTTCAACTCCCGACACACATAAATTATATCACTGTTTTCACCTGTTTCAGATTTGATTTTAATGCAGAGTTAACTGGAAGAAACTGAAAGATTACGCAATCAAAATGTTGATGCAAAAACTTTTTTTAAGGCAACTGTATATCAAAAGGTTGCTTCACGTTGGTCTCGGTAGATTTCAAAATTTTATCAAACATCTTCTTGTCTATTATTATCTATTAGGTTTGTGTTAACCATCCGGATACTTATTCAAAGTATACGACGTATACGGTTCTTAGTAGGAACTTTGAAGTAATAAGAATTTATTCAAAGAACTGAAAATTTTTAATTTAGAAAGAAAGCATAAATATCTGAAACTTACCAACAACCATACAAATTAACAAAGCTTCTACATGCTAAAATTATGAAAATCATCGACCTAAAACGAATATGAAAAAAAGTTATGATAAAAAAATAGTATAACAATTGGAAATTAAATCAGTGATCAAGAATAAAATGAAATATGTAAACTTAAAACAAAATATTTATCGGAGTATTAATTAGCAGCTCATTATATTCTCAGAATACATTAATAAGTTAGCTATTGAATAATTATTTCATCATTATTTCACTTAGTTAAGGATATGTATGATTATTAAAAATTCTGAATATAGTTCGCCTACAAATATCATTTTATAGCAAATATTTATCACATGTATACATAACGATAATTTATCAATATTCAATCTAAATACTTTTGGCCAAACGATAAAATTTCGAAATAATTGGGAATAACGGATACTGAATATGTATTATTTGAAAATCATTCCTAAGATTTAAAAAAAACGACAATAATATTCTACATTAAACAAACTTATTTAATAAAATGTCATAAAATAATCAACAGTCAATTGAAAAATAAATAGATAACATACATGTAGTAAGCAAGCATTATGTAAGCAGATGTTATAGATCACCTTTTTAAAAAAAGTAGCAAAAAGTTTATAACCTTCATCACCAGGAAACACTGCCCCTTCTGTAGCAAGAGATAAGATCCGGTGCGATACCGTTTTTGTTTCTCCTGTGTATATTCAGAATTTATCAAATATTAATCACGATACAAACTTAGTCATTCATCATCCTCGTTGTTTTATGATTAATTTGCATACGCACATGGTAATTTATCAACTTTTTCTTAAAAGCGTGATATTGCAAATTAGGGACCTCTGTTCCTATGTGACACTTACTTGTTTTACCATATATGCTGTGAGAAGATAAGAGTTGAATAGGTCAAAAGGAAAGAAAATAAACTAATATACGGTGTATCCTATCATATCATAATGAGTATAATAATGAGTAACCAAACAATTAATATTCTGTATCACAAGTGTAGTGTATGGATACCGGTACACACACAGGAGAGAGAGAGAGAGAGAGAGAGAGAGAGAGAGAGAGAGAGAGAGAGAGAGTAAAATCACCAAATAAAGTCATTTACACTCAGACATTTACATGTAATTATTAAACAAGCACCAGCTAACTGCATTTGATTTAATAGAAAGGTGTTCTTTAAAGAAAATAAGTATGGGTGCATATAATCAAAATTAGAGCTGCTTACTGTTGACAGGCGTTTTTGCCTTTTTTATGGCACCTCACCAGGTTGGTACTCAATGCTGTATGATGCTTTTGATATTCTATATTCAGGCGTGATTTACAACGAACATCTAACACGTCGATTTTATTAGATTTTGTAGATATCTTAGTCTATATATACAGACAATTCCAAAAGCATAGCAGTTCCTTATTTAACGAAGAAATCTAGAGTCGAGTGGGCGAAAAATTTGATGTTATGAAGTTTGGTCTATCGACCAGTTACATTTTTTTATCAAAACATATAGAAACCAAATCGAAGTGGTTTTATTTTTGTTTATAGATGTGTAGTATCAGCTCAAACTAGAGTTCTTGACGCCATTAAACATGTTTATTTATTGCGACAGGGCAACTAGAGTATGATAGTGCTGGAACAAACTGGCATCGATTGTAAATGCCACCAGACAGACACAATACGCACTGCAAAGCCTAGAGAGGAATCAGATAAACCAAATGTATCGCTGATCGTACGACCATAAAGTAAAAGATACGATGATAATTACATGATGAACATTTATGCAAATCTTACAAATATAATATCGTAAACGTAATTCTTGAATTTCACATGATGCCAGTTTTGAAACATAATCCTGAATGGTCTAAATTATGTACCAAGTCAAAGACATCGGGACAAAAAAAAGAACAGACAGACAGAAAGATAGTAAGATAGTCAGACAGACAGACAGACAGACAGATAGACAGACAGATAGATAGATAGATAGATAGATAGATAGATAGATAGAGAGAGAGAGAGAGAGAGAGATAGATAGATAGATAGATAGATAGATAGATAGTCAGACGGACGGACGGACGGACGGACAGATAAAACGATAGATAGATAGATAGATAGATAGGAAGATTGGTGTATTGATAGATGAATATAGGTAGGTAGGTAGGTAGGTAGGTAGGTAGACAGACAGACAGACAGACAGACAGACCGACAGATAGATAGATAGATAGATAGATAGGAAGATTGGTGTATTGATAGATGAATAGATGGATGGATCAATGGATAGACAGATTGACGGAAAGACATTTTACTAGATCGAAATAAACATAATGCATGTATGAAAAGGTTAATAGATAGATTGATGCGTTTATTAATTGTTAAGATGAATTTAATGAAAATTGTTATTATAAACATATAATGTGTTTTCCTATATTTTCCTAAGTTATATCTATTTTGTATGTTAAATAAAGATACGGCTATAAAAAGGTTTTATTCTTTTATCTTTGTATTCAAGAAGCCTGCCTTCTTCGGTATACGTTGTGCTCGGAAGGGCTGAAACATCTGTGCTTTCATTTATTTTTACGTTGTCGAAATTTATGTCTTGTGAAACATAAATATGACATATTCAACATTTCACCGTCTTTATATGTTTATTTTCCGACGTTAGAATTCGCAGCTTAAATGTAAATTACCATCGTGACAAGAATTTTAAAGACAATCCCGCAGGATCAATTGTTCCTTCCAGCGAAAAAAATACGACAGATATTTTATGACAATAGTTTTGTAGCTCTTAAAATAATAAAATCATCTCGGTAAAATGTGACAGAAACCGAACATCAGACTCCATTTGTTTTACAGAATATATGTTTATGAAATTTACAAACCAATCTATATAT
>JACSZP010016664.1:0-18497 GCA_016161895.1 Pinna nobilis | reverse complement strand
AGGAAGTCGCTATATAAAGGTGGTCGCTAGGGCAGGTTAGACTGTATCTTGGACTGGTCTATTTCATGTTACAGGGTTACATACCTTTCGCCAGGGATTTGTGGCTGGATTTGGTGTCTCTTGATATGCGTACAGCTGATATGATGAAATGTCTGGATGAGATGTTTGAGATGAGGCTATTTTCCATGACAAAACAATGCCTGCAACAAAACCAAGGAGATAACCTGCATGTAGTTATAATAATCACTAAATAACCAGTACAGTTTTTTTTCATGAGGTGTAATGGTAAATGCAGGGAAATTTCAAACAGAGTTTTTCAATTGTCAATATATATACATGTTTATGGTAACAGATTTCTCCCTTCTTACATAGAGTGCCAACATTTGTCAGGTGATTGGAGGACGTTTTAGATCATTTTCCCTCGTGTAAATTTAATAAACACAATATCAAATGATGGATTAGACTTAAGCAAATTAATGGTCTCCAATAATTATGTATCAATATTCAATTAGGGGTGGTTAAATATTAGACCTTGACCTTCAACCTAAATACTATTTTCAAACTTATTTTTTGTAGCACATCAAGAGTATCATATCAAGACCTTTAAAGTTATTGCATTTCAGGGGCCTTATTTGAGGTTACTTAATGCCACACTAAAAAAAAATTTGGTAATACAGTGCCTCACAATTTTAAGTAAAGGAAGAGAAACTATATGGTAGAAAGGATTGTATGAAGTGCTGTAAGAAACCTGACAATCTCCACGTTAAAAGAAGTGAGCCAGAGGGAAGTTTAGTGATTTAAACCAGAATAATATGCTGTAACATCCCTCTTTCTTATTACAGGGCAAAATTGTGGTGTTAAGCCGAAATTATCTCAACCCCTACTCCCATTATATTTTGTCTGTTTTTGTTTTATGCCACACTCGACAATCTTTCACTTTCTGTCATATGATGGCAGCCAATTTTTATTGGTGGAGGAGAGAACTCAGTTACTAGTTTGTCAACTGCCTCTTTAGAATATGACCGCAACATAGCTTAAGATTTATGTTAGATGTGAAGTTAACAAACCTTGACTATTTCTAGATATATTGAGTGTAGGTTTTGGTAGCTTGGCTGTCTTTGCTCCCATACTAGGTAGTGGGAGTGGGTGCTTCACTCCTTGCTCCTTAACTGCCCCTGCTAATACAGTTGTGGTCTTCTGAAACATACATGTATATCACAAGATTTAATATAACTGTTGAAAGAGAATATATAGAGTCGAGTTATAAATTCATATAAAGTAAGATTCTTTATCTTCTTTGGATTACTATGAAGGCATTAGATTACATAGTAAAAGACAAAGGAGAGACAGATTCTTAAGTTCAGACAATGTAGACAAAAAACCATACTCACAAGATTTGCATTTTGTGGTCCAGTCTGTAGAGGTGGTGGTTGTCTTATCATCACTGATTGGGTTGAAACAGTAGATGCAGAAACTGGTCCCCTTGCCACAGTTGATGGACTCTGCATCGGCTTAAGTTGTGGAGGAAGTACTGATGCACTGGTTATATTAGACATAGATATTAACTTAGGAGTTTGTACCATTGTTGTAGCCACAGGTCTCAGCTGAGGTGGAGTAATGGGAACACCTATCTGCTGTATACCACTTACAGGAACTGCTCCTCTTACTGCTGGACTTGTCACAGGCAACGTTATCAAACTTCCAGGTTTGAGAGCTGGAGATGTTGAATTAAAAACAAGTTGATAAGCAGGTTGTTGTGATGGTCTCATCATGGGATTTGAAGTAGGCGCTGCACTTAATATAATTCCTTGAGAAGGGATCCCTGTTACACTGGGAGCTACTCCATGAAGAACAGACTGTCCTGTACCAATTGGTTTCACTTGCATTGCCCCTACTAAAGTATTTTTACTTCCTTCCTCCTCTTGGGTAAGATCGATGACTTTAGCCTTTGGTGGTTGTTGTGTTATGTTTGCTACAGTCATTGTCTGTGCAATACTGGTCACAGGTTTGGAAGTACTATTTACACTTGGTATGTTTTGATGAGAAGTAGAAACTACAATAAAACTACCTGGCAGCATTGGTCTGCTGCCCATATTTACTGGCAATGGCTGGGCCTGAGTTATTATTTGTGGAGAAGTGTTAACCTGAGTCTTTGTTAAAACTTGAGGTGATGAAACTTGGAGATGAGTATTTCTGCTAGGATCGGATACATTTTTTGCAGTCTGATTTGCAGGTGCAGTATTTAAAACGCCTCTTTTTGTATCCAAAATACTCCTGACAGTTTGGCTTTGAAACAAGACTTTGGCTGCACTATTAGTTGGTGTTGTTGCTGCGGTACCTGCAGTATTAGAAATTACTGGCTGAAGAAGTGTCTGTCCCTGCAACAAGAAAAACATGAATAACTTATTATGTGTTGGGCTTTCATTGTTATTTAACTCCTCTTTCAACATCATTTCATTCATGTAATGGCAGCAGTATCCATTTGAGGTAGGTTTTCAGATTTTTATGTCCCAGAAACAAAGTTTAGGGGAGCACATAGTTCTTGGTCTGTCCATTAGTCTGTTTGTCCACAAAAACTGTGACACTGGCCAAAACTTCTGAATGGCAAGTGATAGGGCATTGAAATTTCAAAATTGCATTCCTTGTGACAAGACCATTCTGTTGGTACAATAACGTTTCATCTTGTGACCTTGACCTTTGAAAAACACTGGTCATAACTACTGATTGGCAAGGAGAGGGCTTTCATATTTCACATGTGTATTTCTTGTGACAAGACCTTTCTGTTGGTACCATAGCTTTTTACCTTTTTACCTTGACCTTGTGACTGTCCTACATTTGATTAATTCTGCGATATTCCTGAGAGTTGATATCTGGGGCATCTGCGTTTCACAATCACATGTTGTTTTACCTATTTTAAGGATTTTGTCCTAAGCAATGAGGCATTTATAATGTGACATAGACCTCGTATTTTACCGTCTCGTCCAAAGCATCACAGAGCTTGACTTTACACACACAAATACAGTTACAAACAACTGCGAAGACAACTAATAGCACTTGAAATAGGAAAAAAATGCCCCTCCCCTACTACCCTGACAGTAGATAGATGGTATTTCAACATTTTATAGACAAGGGAAATAGCAAAGAGTTATGTTGACTATATTCAAACTCACTTTCCTTTTTGATTAGTTTAATATCCTTGCAAGATACAATGTCATAGATATGAATTAGAGGTAAGAAAAAACAAAAGCAATGATTCGATGACAAAATGTAATGATTGAATCAAATGTATTTGAATTATTCATTCATAAGAAGTTCTGTTTTTGTTTTTTAATTAAAAATATTGGTCTCCCTTCAGTAATAGGATTATATAAGATGGCCGGAGCAAATTACGCCCTTTTTCAGAATCAGTCACCATAAAGAACTTGAAACTTCCGTATTCTCCTCATTGAAAATGAATAACACTTTTCATTTTTTCAGAATTTTCAAATCTGTTATTTGTTTATCAGAAGTCTTAAATCTAATATATGAATTATCATTTAATCATTTCAGTGGTTTTATTTTGAGATAAAGCCATTTGAAAAGTTGATAGTTTTGATATTTTATCTACAACAGAGACAATCAATGACAGTATGAACATTATGCCCCATTTCCATGGTAACAGATGCAAAAATTTTAAAATAAATACCATTTATTGGAACACATATAGGTGCAAACTCCACGTGAAGTTTCATCAAAATGAAAAAGTTCATGTGCCATCTGATTTTGATCGTTACGTGGAACAGTATTTAAATCTCTTTCTTTTCACTCTAACAGATGCAGATGCAATATCAGGGCATTATTGTGTGCTACATATGCATATTCCTCTCACCTGAGTTCGAGCCACAATAGGCACAAATTGTGCTGGAATATTAGTAACTAGCTGTGTAGCTGGTGGGTTCAGCATCACTTGAGATGAAGCATTCTGTGAGGCTGGGGCGGATACTGGACTTTTTGTTGCAGAGGTGGTCTTTGACATAGGAGAAGTACTAATGGAATAGGGAGGTGTTTTGGCTTGAGCGTATTGTGCTGGAGACTTGGTTGCTAAGGCGCTTGGCTGGTTTTGTTGAAGTTGTGAAATTGCTGCATTTGCCTAAAATAAAAGACAGGTTTGATAAGTGACAATTGATGTTATCAAAACAGAGTAAAATGTACTAACAAATCAAATAGGCATGTTTAACCAACAACCGAACTTGTGATAATTATAAACTGGCTGTAATCAACTTCATGAATTTATTATGAATAAAACTTGCCAAATGAAGTAAATTGCTTACATGTATGGGAATATTGAGGAGAGCTAAAGGAACATTCATTAATCATTTAAAGATTTCTGAATTACATGAAAATAATTGGATTCATTTATGTTCCAGGGCCATGAAAGTAAGTGTAGTACATATTGACTGAACCATAATTTAAACATGTGATGACGTATGGTGTGGCATGGTATTGTTGTTTAATGTCCCACTCAAGAATATTTCACTCATATGGAGGCGTCACGGTGTGCCAGTGAAGGGCAACAAATTTTGCCAATGCTCGGCACTGCTGGCTGTAGAGCAGGGAGGGTTCTTTAACGTGCCAACACCTACTGTGACACCGGACCTTGGTTTTTACTGTTTCATCCAAAAGACAGGAATGGCCAACCGTGGCGTGGCGCTACGCAGCTCGAACCCAGATCTTTGGATTCGCAGTAGAACATGCTAACCACACAGCCAGGTGTGATGACGTATGAGAGTGACAACTGTTATACTTTAAATTATTCAAAGATGAAATGCACAAAATAAAAAGTTTCTGTATTTGAAGTTTACCTACAGAAGAATACAGATTCTGTAAACACAGTATACCTAAGTTATCATTCCTATACAGTTTGCTACAATATTTGTAATTCCTTCTAAAATTAATAAATAAATGTTTGAAATCTCTGTATTATTTAAATTTTTGTTTGTTTGTCCTTGACCTATCAGACTTTTTGGAATTTAAGCAACTTACTTTAAGTCTCTTTTACAAATGTGCACACATAAAGGGTACTTTAAAAATCAGTTCTTATTTTTGTCTCTTAGAAAGTATCCTACAATAATCACAAGTGTTTTATCACTGTGTGATACAAGCCTCCTACAGGCATACAACCAAGGGCTATAACTCTGCTAAAATAGGTAAACAAGAACAAAATCTCTACTAGATCTGTAATTCATTGAAATACACATACAAAAAAATATTAAATTCTATAGCTGCACCAAAAGAAAGTTCCCCAAGACCAAGAGCTACAACTCTGCTAAATATACGAAAAATTGGGCCTAAAAACCATTACATACATTCACATACAAAACATTGATATCTGTGTGAAGAAAACTAAAGCATGTCAGACAGAAGGACAGACAGATGGACAGAAGAAAAAATATGCCCTCCAGTATGCCAATAAGGGACAAATAAAAAAAACACTAAATTTTCTATTGAAGTCCATACATGTATCATCCTATAACAATGTACCTGACAATACTTCAGGTTGCCAGTATACCTACCTTATTCACATCTACCTGGATACCAATACTCTTCGTACTTATTTGCTGCAAAAAGAAACAGAAATTCATCATTGGTAATGTTAATGGCTTTACAAAAACATGCACACATTTTGTTTACAAAGTTATTTTACATAAGAAATTTGAAGTGAAAGTCAATAGTTGTCATGATAAATAACTTTCACTAGTAATTCATACATCAAGATAGCTAGGTAGTACATTGTTTCTGAATCTGCTCAAACAAGACAGATCCTTTTCTCATCCACAAAGAGAGGATAAGGAGTGAGGAACCATGTAGATAAACAACAAATTCTCAAATTAAAAGGGTGCAATCTGAATCTTGTTAAATTTCTATTTACTTTCCTTGAATAAAGACCAATACAATATATAACTTAAGTAAAATATATAGATACAGAAGAACCTGCCTTATGACAACATTGCTGTCTTGAGAGGACTGACTTATAAGAAAACAAATCATATACAGTGAAACTTGTATATTATGACCTCTATCGGGACACAAGAAAACCGGCCTTTATAGGGAGGTGGTTGATGAGAGGTTGATTCTTACACAAACTGTACTAATAGTAATAGGGACAGCAAAAAGTGGTCTTTTTATACAAGTGGTCGCTAGAGCAAGTTTTGCTGTAAATAAAGTCTCTCATGAGACCACCTGTCTTGAGATACCACATTTCCATTGATGTTGGGGTGGTCTCTCATTACAGATTCTATTGTACCAAGATACCAACAATAAGACACTATAGAAGTTCAGTAATCACAAAGGACCAAGTATTAAGAAACCTGACATGATCAGAGTAAGTTTCGCTTCAAACTGAGCATTCAAATTTGCATTGCTTCACTCGTGCTTTTAGTCAATATACCAACAAAACAAGAAAAGCAGTTATGCCCCCTTTCCAATAAATGGAAACTGTGAAATGGAAATATTGAATGTTCAGTAGGGGGTGAAAATGAGCAAATCTGACAAAAATTGTTTGGTGGTAACCAATTAGAAACTTGACCTTTATATTCTCATTCATTATATACCTGTATGCCAAATTTTGTGTAAATATGTGCAGTTACTATAAAGATAATGAACAGAAACTGTTAATTGAAGAAAAGTTCAAGGGACAAAAATTTGTAAAAAATTGGTTTGTGTACATACCAAATAAAACATAACCTAGATATTTGTATGATGTACCTGTGTGCCAAATTTCATTTCCAGTGTTTTCCCTAAGAACAGGCTGCCGGCCAAATTGACCGTTTCAAGCTGTTTTTTGGCCGGTTCAAATCTAAGTTTTGAAAATCTTTTAGAGGAAAGAAACCCCCAAGACCCCTGTTCTTGGCCTGTTCAATTCATTTTCGAGCCTGTTCAAATAAAACGAAGGGAAAACACTGCATTTCAATATGTGCGATTATTGCAGAGATATTGAACTAAGACAGTCTATTAATGGAAATTTTCAAGGGGTGTGATTTATCAACAATTATTTGCTGGCAACCGAACAACAGCTTGACCTTCCGACCTATACATTCTTATGGTGTATCTGTATACCAAGTTTCATTTCATAATGTGCACCCACTATAGAGATAAATGAACAGAAACAGTTGGTATATGGACTATCTGACCAGCACACAACAGCAAAACAACATGCCCCTCCTACTACCAAAGGAAGCACAGTTATTTACCCTTAAAGCTGCAGTTTTTGCTTTTCTTTTTTCATGTTTCTGCTGAAGAACAGTGACATCTAAAACCTGCTTTTCTAATTCTCTGACTTTGTTTTTCCACATCTCATTAGTTCCTTGAAGTTCATCCACTTTTTTCTGTAGATCAGCGATTAAACTCTCTTTTTGAGAAGTCAAATACTTCAAAATTTTAGATTTCACTAAATTCTCCAATGCCTGAGAGAAAACAAAGAAATAATCTTCTTAATGACAAATAAATCCATATAAACATGCTAAGTAATTTCAAAGTTTTAGAAACAAAATGAGGACATCCAAACACTTGTTGGTTTGCTAAAACACGACCTACTCACTCAAAATGATGTGAATAAAAATTTTTATTGACAATCCAGGAATTTTTTTTATTCATCAGTCATTCTTTTCCTCCCCTTTGCTTATATAATGTATTGTACTTGCATATATAGTTTAGTTCGTTTTCAAAACAAAAAACAAAAACAAAAAAACACAAAAAAGTACCTAACTAATCACAGAAAAAACAAATCTGAGCTGTGTTTGAGCAAACCAACAATTTTTTACAAATGCCTTAAATTACACTCTAATGTATGCACAACAGTGTGAAGAAGCTTGCTCTTGGTCTCTGAGCCAGCTGGATGCATCAGGTGGTAATCTATAGCTGATTAAGTACATAAAATGACAGGAACTTGTCACTTGAAATTAACTGATAATTTAAAATGAACAACATTAGGCCATCCTTACAAAATTTTGTTTTGTTGCAACTTCACTGAGATTTCAATGTGGATAGAGAGGTAGGAGTTTTTTTTTACATTTTCATGGATGGCCTAAGTTGTATGTGATTATATACATATATTTACTAACGATAAACTTGTACTGTACGGTAATATAGTAACCTAGATTCATAATTACCAGGACAATCATTAGTTACAATTTGTAACTAGATGCTCCATGGGCGATTTGTTCCACCTATGCAGTTCCTACATACAATGTATGCATAAAATTGCATTGAGATTGAATCTTGTTATACATTTGCTGTCTTTGAAATTTGACAAGAAACCAAGTAAAATAAGATTTCATTACTTTGGTCTCCTATGAGATCATCTGTTAAGCACTGACTTATGATCCTTGTACTTCATTGGACAGATGAAAAATTACTAACGCAAGCTATCCCAAAGCGGAAATATTATTGTGGAACAATCGGAATAATCTCTCCTATAGGTCTTTTATAATCATGAACTATGATGAAGAGAAAACAGTATTCCGGATGAACTCAGAACTCAGCTATTGTACCAAAATATCATATCAGGACCAAAAAAATATTTTATCATAAATGACGTATTTGCATCAGGAATTCCTAGGTGATAAGTTGTAATCCACAAAAGTGTACGATGTAGCTGTAAGTGTAACCTAAGTGTAACCAAAGTGCTTAAGCTAGCATGTGGAAGGTACATTTTCGTACATGTAAACTAATCAATGTGCAGGAATTGGGAGGGGAGAATTACATCTAGATGTTTAGGGTTGGCATTACATCCAGACTTTTAAGACAGGCATTACATTCAGACTATTCAGGTATGTATTACATCCAGGTAAGTATTACATGTAAATCCAGACTTATAAGGTGGGCGTACGTTTAGGGTTTGCATAACATCCTGACTTTTAAGATGGGCATTACATCCAGACTTTTGAGGTGGACATTACATCAAGACTTTTAGGGTTGGCATTATATATCCAGGCTTTTGAGGTTGGCATTACATCCAGACATTTGAAGTGGGCATTTCATCCAGTCTTTTGAGGTGAACATTACATCCAGACTTTTGAGGTGGGCATTACATCCAGACTTTTAAGGCAGGCATTACAGGTACATCCAGACTTTGGAGGTGGGCATTACTTTCAGACTTTTGAGGTGGGCATTACATCCAGACTTTTGAGGTGGGCATTACATCCAGATTTTTAGGGTGGGCATTATATCCAAACTTTTAAGGTGGGCATTACATCCAGACTTTTAAGACAGGCATTACAGGTACATCCAGACTTTTGAGGTGGGCATTACATCCAGACTTTTGAGGTGGGCATTACATCCAGACTTTGGAGGTGGGCATTACATCCAGACTTTGGAGGTTGGCATTACTTTCAGACTTTTGAGGTAGGCATTACTTTCAGACTTTTGAGGTGGGCATTACTTTCAGACTTTTGAGGTAGGCATTACATCCAGACTTTGGAGGTGGGCATTACATCCAGACTTTTGGGGTGGGCATTACATCCACACTTTTGAGGTGGACATTACATCCATACTTTTGAGGTGGGCATTACATCCATACTTTTGAGGTGGGCATTACATCCAGACTTTTGAGGTGGGCATTACTTTCAGACTTTTAAGTTAGAAATTACATATAGGGTTTAAGGCCATTTCATCCAAAATTTCAAGGAGGTGAAATCCAGACTCTTATTTGTGGTGGGGAATTTCAAATAGAGGTATGCATTACATTTAATTTTGACTTCAATTTTTTGATGGGCATTTCAAAAGAGAAAGGGAAAATGACAAAGCAAGACAACTACACAGGTCTCGTGTAGAAACTGTCAAAAATATCTTACACTAGGATCACTTGAAACTGGATTAAATTTAGCAATGTAACAATTAAAAAGCTTAGCAGGGACTTATTTTAAGAATATGTGCATAAATGTACATGTTTGGCAAATCATTCTAAATATGTGTGTTATTCTAACAAAAAGGAAGTGGCACTACTTAAAGGTAATACGTGAAGGTAAAAGGAATTAGAAGGATTGTGGGCAATTTTACCTTTTCTGAGAGTCTGATAGATCTTTTTTTCTTTTTCCTTTTACTAAAGTCTTCTTCTTCCTCTGTCTCCTCTGTTGCTGATGTCGGTGCTGTTGATGCTGTTGTTGTTTCAGAGTCTGATACTTCCTCAAGTTTGACAGCATCAGGTGAAATTCCAATCTGAGATCCAAGTTTTCCAATGACCAAGTCTAATCGAGATCTTTTTGTTGCTGACTCAGGTAAATCATCGTTTTCATCAGCTGGTCTTTTACGATCACTTGAGTCTTTCTCAATTTTACAATCATCATCATCCTCTTCTTCATCATCATTGTCATCATCATCATCTGCATCAGCATCATCCTCATCATCGTCTTCGTCATCATCGTCATCTTCCTCCATGACTTCACTTTTAATACCATCATTTTCTGTCTCTGACTTTACCTGGGTGTCAGTTATATCACCTTTATCAGCTTCTGACTGCTTAACTTCACTCTTAAGTACACAATCTTTCTCGCTTTTGATCACAGCCTTACTGTCTTTATCTTTATTCCCTTCACTTTCTTCATCAACCTCCATCATGTCATTTTCACATTTTTTCGAGTCTTCATTCACTTCCATTTTAATGTCAGTGTTATCTTCACTATTAGCATCATTATCTACAGGTATTTCAGTAGCACTACTGCGACTGATAGAGTCATCTTTTTTGTCCTCCAGTTCTGTGCCTCCCTTTGGAGGTGGTTCTGGAGAGTCAAATGACAGTAACTTATCCTCCTCTTCATCTTTCATCTCCTGATCCTTGTTGACAACCTTTGGTTTTATGTTATCTTTTTCACAAACAGGATCTTCATCTAGCACTAGTATGTCATCATCTTCTTGTTTATCCAAAGTTTTACTATCACATTTACTAACTTCTCCAATGTCATGACTTTCATCATTTTTATCATTTAAACATTGCACTTGTGTGTTGAGTTTATTATCACAGTTAGATATGATGTCATCACCTACTGTCTTCTGATTAGTACTAAGTGCTTCAGAACTTGCAGGTGTTACATCATCATGTGTTGTATCTAATTCCCCAGAGTCATCTAATTCTATAACTTCTGATTCTGGTTTGCTGGTATCAGTGAGTATATGTTTATCTGTATCTAATGTTGTATCTGTAGATTTTGAGCCTGCAAAATGTTGGTACGTGTATTTTTAAATTCTTTAATTAAATTCCTCACTGTACTTATTTCATAAATTCATTCAAACTTACAAACAAACAGACTTATACAGTTTATTGTAATAGAACACAATACTCATTTCCCTTATGTGTAAAGAACATTGCCCATTTAAGCTATTATCAGTGATAACAAACCATTTATTCTATAAAATAAAATTCATCTTAAAACCACTTATTCTGTGGAATACAATTATCTTGACCATTTGTTCTTTGGAATACAATTCATCTCAACCATTTTTTCTTTGGAATACAGTTCATCTTAACCATTTTTCTTAGGAATACATGTACAATTCATTGTAACCATTTTTTGGGGAATACGATTAATCTTAATCATTATTTCTTTGGAATACAATTCATCTTAACCATTTTCTACGGATTCATCTAAACCATTTTTCTATGGAATATGATTCATTCTAACTATTAATTCTATGGAATACAATTCATCTTAACCATTTTCTACGGATTCATCTAAACCATTTTCTATGGAATATGATTCATCCTAACTATTAATTCTATGGAATATGATTCATCCTAACTATTAATTCTATGGAATACAATTCATCTTAACCATTAATTCTATGGAATACAATTCATCTTAACCATTTATTCTATGGAATACATTACATCTTAACCATTTTTCTATGGAATATGATTCCTCTTAACAACAGAGTCAATAGATACTTGTACACCAAAATTGTTTGATTCACTCAAGTTCTACCAAATGTGAACAAACCCATCACACTTTCAACACAGGACTAAGCTATTCCCCCTGTTACCACCTTGTTATATACCTTCAGTCTTACCTGATGTATGAGTCTTTTCTTTCGTAGATGTACTAGATTCTGGCTGAATTTCTTTGAGATTGTCAAATAAGTTGTCCCCCTTGCCTGTAGTTCCATTACTTTGTCCTACTGCAGCATGATTTATTGTACTTTTGGAGTCTTTTGTATCTAGACCAGTATATTTTGTTTTGGCCAAAAGTTTTTGGAGACTTGGAGTGTTCTCTTGTATCTTGTTCATTATGTCTCTAAAAGAACTACGCATTTTTTCATTTATTGCAAATGGACTAGGTTTTGTCTCATCAAAAACATTGATAGTCCCAGAAGTTGTGGAATTTTTACTGGAAAATAGTCCTAATCCTGTTATAGCACTGCTGTCTGTTTTCCTAATGTCATCTAATATCACTATATCATCATTGCCATTTTCACAAGTTTTTGAGTTTTCTATATTGTTTACAAATTTCTTAACATTGTTCTCTGCATCTCCCAATCTAGTGGTTGGTGTCTGCTCAGATAATTTAGGTTGCCCATTTAAAGCTTTCAGATCAAGCAATGTTTGCTGGAAGTTATCTGTGCCCCCTGGGTTTCCATTAGAACTATCCATGGATCTAATGCCCTCATCCATTGGTGTGTCACCAGATCCATTGCTAGTTGGTGTTTTTGCTGACATATTCACTGCATTTTGGTCAACCTTAACCCCTGAAATATGTAAGAAGATGCATTCACAAATCTTATTTTTTTGCTTCTCTTGACATATATTTTCTCAGTTTATAATACATTTGTACATGTATATATGCAATTGTTTATCTAAGTTATAATCTAAGGGCACTTGTTAGTAGTAAATGAATCACTGAACGGAATATATGTTGTGGCATCAAAGAAAAGTAAAAAGGAATGGTGTTGATATTAGTAGTCAAAGTGACATGAATATTTGGGGCATTTATTTGTAATTCCAATGCAACTTTCTAGCAGAGTATTTAAGAATTCTTCTGATATTGAGAAAAAAATACATAATCACTCACCTACTCCGGAAATTGGAAGCACCTCCCTTATTTCATTCACACCCTCTGTAGCCATTTTGCTCCAAACTCAGACTGAAATATCATAATGGCTAGGGATTAGTATTATATTATCAGTGTCAATAAGCAGGGCAACAGACACTAAACTTTAGAGAGTTGGTTTCTTCATCTATCGAAAGTAAATTGATACCAAAATAAAAAAAAGCCAAAGTGTTTATCAAGAAAAAATTCTTTTATTAGAATCGTTGCTAGAATATTATTAAATTTCAATGTTTCATTAAAGACTTAAAAACATTAGCCATATCCACTAGTCAGTCTGTGGATAATTAAAACAAATAAACAATAGTGAATAAACGCGAACAAAATTAACAAACAAAAATAACTCGCAAACCACTGCCTGGTTGAAAAAATATTGATCGTAGCTTTCAATATGAAATCCTTTTGTCGGAGATTTTTATAAATTCAAGTTCGCTATAATGTTAGCAGTCCCAGTTTTACAGTCACAGAATGGACTTAATTGCCTGACTCGCCACGACTTTCGAGTCGGTGTCAATCGTAATGCTTTCGGCGTCAGTCGCAAAGAAATCGCATTAGATCGTGGTGAGTCGGGATATATCGGGTCGGATCTGAGAAAAACCAAGCACGTTTATTTATAATGAGTTTGATTCCCCAGTCTATTCAAATCGTGATAGGTCGTGATGGGTTGTAGCCAAGTCGTTTACTCCCGTATCCGAGTCTGGGCTCAGTCTCAGTTCAGTCGTCGGGAATCCGAACAAAGCTTAACGCCCAAATTTTTACGACTACTACCGGCTTATAAACGAGTGCTGTTCGTGATATGCCGTAACATACACAGTTATCGTGCATCGTAACGCTTTCGTTAAAATTCATACACAAGACTAGTTACAACAGAGCTGCAACGAAAAGTATTTTACTATTTCGATTTTCCCCTTTTGAAAGAAAGAAAAATCAAAACAGATGCGTTTAACTTAAGTTAACGTAGTAACCTCATTTATCATGCGTAACCAGGAAAGACAGTAAGAAAACCTACATGTAATTGAAAATTTGTACAAAAACCATTTCTAATACAACATTGATGTAAATTCGAAACTTTGCATCATAATGTCCTGCAAGTATTTTCTTCGCGGTCAATGTACATGGAACCTTAACTTGTTTAGCTTCACTGGGACACAAATAAGATTTCTAATTAGATTGCTCAGATTAATTACTGACTAGTGTCGCTTGTTGTGAACGCAGGCATGTGCATACTTATATCAATGGGTGTAATATCTCATGTTGCTTGTTCTTGTCCCATAGTCTCTTAATCCTCGAAAAAAAAATCATGATAGATATTTCATTTCGAAGTTAGAACGGTTGCATAGATTGAAATGTATACAGTACATCCAGTATGTTACATGCCGATAAACGGGTGATGACAATTACAATGTACCTTGAATGAGTATATGCAATGATGGTAGACCAATGTTATTTATGTTATTAGGAATACCATCCTGATTGCGAGCATTGTGACAGGAAATAAACAAGCAGTGTATATTTTTACCTTCATTAGCATAGGGACGAAAACCTAAATGTATACTGCTTTACGGGAATCAAGTAAACAACTACCAAGCTACCCCGAACAGAAAATACTATGGCGAAAGAAGGATCTCGTAAGTAAAGATAATAAATTGCGATTCTGTTTATGCCATATCATGTTTGAAATGCGTCATATTAACAAAATAACAATTAAGTATACGCCGGTACATGTATGCATATGGTGGATAAAACATCGCCATTAGAATAGTGTGTTCTCTTTTTCACGCATCGACTTTATTTAGCAATCTGAGCTTCATCAAGTTTCACAATAAGCAATAAAACAAAATTATCTTGATACGGTACCGTTGATTAAATGTGCAAATCTTAACTGACGATTCACAATAATGGTTGGTCTTACATGTACGAGTATGTATTTATATCAGATCCATCGGAGACAGGTCTAGCTTGCGCTGTATCATTTTGTTCCGAGATAACTTTGGGAAGTTTGGCAGTTAATGTGATGAAATGGTCATGGGGTAAAGTAAAATGGATATACATATATGTGAGCATAAAAATCTAAAAACAGTTGTATTAGGCCTACAAATCTTTGTACATGCATCAGAAGAAAAAAATACTTATAGACTTCGATCTACAACATAGTTTATGCTTAATTTTGGACAATACATCAAATAACGATATGCTGACTGTTCATAACTCGCATATACATAATGCTTGTGCAGAATTGATTTTACAGACCAACACCAGCACAGTGATATATCTTACAAGGTACATAATGCGATATAATATTGGAAAAATACGGCTGAACATCTCAGCAACTAGGCCTACGTGTCAATGCTACAATCTTACTTTGTAAAAATGAAAATAAAGACACTGTAATAAATCACTTTGTTAACAGCATAGTAGAATAGGCCTATCGATGTATGCCTATGGTATATATACATAAAAGTTACAATATGTACAAGAAAAAAAACGGTGCAGATTCGAACAAAATGGGAAAAGTCAAAATTATTGGTATATGGATTTCAAAAAAGTCCCATTCAATATACATGTACTTGTCATTTTGAGACCTCATCGAATGACAGCACTTGGAGGTCTAAAATTCAATCTGTATTCGGAACAAGTCATTGAACGTGCCGACACATGTACTGTGACATGAGACTTCAGGTTTTACTGTATCAACTAAAGGACATAAAATGCAAACTATCGAGTTCCGAACTCACGATCCGCGCACTGAAGGTGAAGACGGTAGTGTAGGCTAACATGGAGCCAAAACGCCGGGCCCTCGCTGTCGTTCCTGGTGAGTAAGTCTTATGTTATCGTGTAGGCCTACCGATGTAGAAATTGAAACGAGCATCTGATAACGTTATATGATAAGGATATAGATCTGGTCTTAAAATCAAAATAAACTTTGCAGAAATTTGCATTTCGTTATGAAATAAGGCATTTATTTTATCACCGGTTGAGATCTAATTGGCATATTATGTGATAAAAAGAACTTTCTAACAAATCACCGTGGATAGACTTAAGACTAGATCTACAATGAATCCATAAACAAAATGTTATATGCCTTTGGGTGCACAAAACAACAGTAGTCAGTACTGTCAGTAGATCTAGCCATTCTAGGTTAGACCTACATGTTTGAATAGTTATCCGTCGTGCCTCACATGCACATACTACATTGACTGTGTAGGCGTGATACACTCCTCCTGTGCGACTTTCTACACCCCCTACCGTATTCCTGTCTTTCTATAACTGTTTAAGGTTGATCTTCATGGGTTCGAAAATATAATACAGACACGGTACATAAAGCAGTTAATTTTGCAGACGACATAACTTCAGCATGTGCGCATGCGCTACACGAAATTGATTTCTGTGACGTCACCAGCTCAGAAAACCGGTTGAAACCTGCTGAAATAAGGTCGTTGATAAAAGATATGAAATGGGGACCTACTCAAAAATAAAAACTGTCCGCGAAAGAACTCTAAAATGTAGGTTGAAATAAAGGTCAGCTAGTAGAACGGAAGTTGTCGCGAATAAACAAACTATTTCGATGTGCAGTAAAATGAACGTAAATAAATGAAATTCTAAATATATATTGTATTTATATTCGAGTGGTTTAGATGTGGCGTGGAAGACAATGATGTATTTCTGCAAAATGTCTGCAATAATCCGATGTTTCATATGCAGGTCCTCTAAACCAAGATGGCGCAGAGCTTCTCCACGTCAAGCTGTGTCCATGTAGATCCACTGAACATTATTTTCTCTCTAAATCATGTAATACCTTAATACCAACATAGTACGTTTTGTGCAATAACGTGTGGTTAAACCCTAGATTCCATGCGAAACGCCGAATGCAAGAGATTCGATTTCATTGTGCATTTATAATACCGGGGTAACTAATTGATCCACAGCAAGAGAATTTAACAAAGAAACGACTAATTTTCATTGTTTTAATCTGTTTTACAAATCCTGGTCAAATATTTCTGTGATACTCATTTTAACCCATATAAATTTTCATTCGTACTTTTTCTCTCTATCATTAAAAAGCATATGTACATAATGGCGTTCGAAAATCTAAAGAGGCTCTGTAAGGGAAAACATTGCAACACGACTGTACAAAGAAAATGGAGATTTTAGTATCACAGTGGAAATCCACAAAAACCGTATGTATATAAACAGCACGCTGTAATAAATCTAAATGTCACAATATCAAAGTGTGAACCCCCCCCCTAAAAAAAATCACTTTCCATCAAGTGTTTTTAAATTTCCATAATACTGTAAAATATGTTTTTCATGTTATTAGACCAACATATGTCATTCAGCAGAGTTCACACCACACGCTTCAATATATTTTAGCAAAATGCTAAAAACTTATAAATTTGCCCAAAATGTTGCTTTAATAATATAATGATGATTGTACATGTATATTGGTATAATAAAGGTAAAATATTATATCTTCCCTGCTTATTTCACTAAATCATGATTTTGCACCGTAAAATTTCATCTGACGCAAACAAATCCTTGTTTGGTTATTTTTTTTTTGCTCAAAAATTGAAACTTTGATTTGAACCTGTGTGTGTGTGTGTTTTACTAATTAAGCCTTACTACAATTGGTTGTGAATATTGATAGAAATAGTTGGGCATTTTTTTCATAATCAAACAAGTTCTCGCGTGCTATTTTGCAAGAAAAATCCTGATCTGGTTTATGTTATTCAATTCAGGATCCCCCCCTTAGAAATGCAATACATTTGTATTCGTTACATTACTGATGACATTTGGATGAACATTTTCAGGGTTTTTGTCCACCAGTACAGATATGCAGTATGTGAACTGAACTGTATCACAACTCTGTTTTTCAATAAAATGGAACTTCTCCTTTCCATCAGCCATACTTTAGTAAACAAATTCAGTATACGAATTTAATAAAGTGCAAAACGAAGATACATGCAGTGCTTAGTAATTACTCAAACATGTAATTGTTTGTCTTTTTTTCTTTTTCAGTTTGAACAATATTCTGCACAAATTCTTATTGTTGTAGTCCTGACACTTTATCATGTCAAGCACAACCGTTAATTCAGTGTTTATTAAATTCATTTCCCTGTGCAAATTTTCATAGGACTCAAATTGATGCAATAATGCAAATAAAAAAAAAATAATGATTGTTATATATAGTATTGAAAATGAATGCAACATAAAGCTACTAATCCATTTTCATTTTTACTAATTATCAAACAAATTTTATATACATTTTAACCTATGAATAATTTTAAACTGTAAATAACTAAATCTTAAACAGGATTGAACAGTTGAGTAAATCAATTTCCATGAGCACTAAGACTTAGCTCTCTCTCTCTATAATATATACCCAAACTTGGTACAGATGTTCAACACAAGGTCCCACACAAGTGT
>JACSZP010016652.1:0-14400 GCA_016161895.1 Pinna nobilis | reverse complement strand
ATAGGTACATTGAGCACAATTTCGAATGACCACCGCATTCTTCAGTGAAAAATCCAAGATGGCTGTAGCAACCCCTTAATGATGAACGGAAACACTTTAGTTTCACTATCGTCAACTTCCCATATTTATGTAGCATTATTTCATCCTCAGCTGCATATGTCTCTCAGCTTATTAGCTACGCTAGAGCTTGTTCAGCGTATGACCAGTTTTTAAATCGAGACAGGCAACTGACAAACAAGTTGATGTTACAGGGGTTCCAACAGTCTCGGTAAAAGTCAGCAATTCGTATATTCTACGGTTGGTACAATGATCTGATTTGCCAATACGGTTTTACATTGGGTCGAATGCTGTCTGACATGTTCCATAACGGTTGTTAGACCGTTCTTTACACACTGGTTTTGATTACGGATAACTCCGTTTACTCGATCAAGATATAGGCCTCACGGCGGTTGTGGCCGGTCAACAGGGGATGCTTGCTTCTCCTAGGCACCTGATCCCACCTATGGCGTACCCGGCGGTCCATGTTTTCCAAACTCCTTATTATGTATTCCTTGTAGGAATTATCCGATCGATCACTATTCGTTACCTTTACCTGTTCTAATTACTAGAATTGCTTGTTTCTCCCTTAATAAATTTAAGAAAAAGGTCATAGCCTATTTTTTGGTCATTTGCCATTTAATGATATCATTTATAAATTTGTTCTGTAAATGGGCCTTTAGCAGTAAGGATATGTTCCGGAAGTTGTCAGGTTATAATCTCCCCTTGCACTTTTATCCACCGTGTATCCCATTGATACACAGTCTGTAAGGTCCTCGGTATTGCAGGAAACAAAGTCACATGTAGGATCAATGGATGACAGGTACAGAAACGCCACTCGGTAGTGACTGCATGGATCCTGACCTAAAGTAGTAAGTTCATCTCTTAGGAACGTTATGTATATACCGAAACAATATTTTAATGAACCCAGATATATTGAAATCCCGTTTTATTTGAAATGTTTTTCCCCGGCACAATTTTTATTACTTTTTTAAACCAGTGATTTTGAAAAACTCTGCTATTTGAAAGGAAAATCCATTACTATTTGAGTTCAATATATCCGAATTCGAATCCGGGGTTCGAATCCGCGCGGTTGGCCGTGCCTGTCTTTCGGATGAGACAGTAAAAACCTAGGCCTCGTGTCACAGTAGGTGTTAGCACGTTCAAGAACCCCACTGAACTACGACCAGTGGTGCCGAGTATATTTAAAATTTGTCGCCCTTCATCGGCACTAGGAGACGTCTTCATATGAGTGAAATATTCTTGAGTTGGGATGTAAACAACAATACAACAACAGCAATATAGAGGTAGGATATCATATCTCTATCTGAAATTAAAGCTGAACACTTCAAAGAATTCATTTATCCATAGTTACAATCTACATAACAATTTCGTACCAAAATAAAATCGAAACAAACTACTTGATTAAATGATTACCCTTATCTTTCCCTCTCCCGAAACAATGATTTCACAAAAGGGCGGGGGTATTTGAGTAATACCGAAGGGGATATATGATCAACCATGTCATGATGGCAACCGTTAAAATTTTGAAGTGATCACTTCAATTTAAACATCAGGAACCTTAGGTAGAGTAGAATTTTTCAGCAGTAAACCTCTATCAAGAAATCCTGATAGGAAACGCACGGTCCAGAATATCGTATCAACTGAGATAAGCATACTCCATGTGCAGGTGCTGCTGGAATATTGCTGCATGAAAATGGAGATTTCACAGCAGAGAAATCGAGATCTAATCTAGAAATTCTGGAAACACAATAGCTGTACGCAGTACTTTATACATCGCTTCAAACCAATACTTTCTAACCAAGGAAATTCTAATATAATCATGATAGGTATTACCCTCAATATTCTCCTCAGCACATCCGGGTTGATGTTTGCCTCCATTTGGGTAGAAATCGGCGTGTCCAATAGATCCTAATGCTCCATAACTGAATCCAACTGAAACAAAAAATGATTATTTAAATATCATACCGGAAGTATCGAGATACTATACACCTTCAACTAATGCCTTTGTTTTAATTTATTACGGTTTAATCAGTGGTTATTATCATTATTCTTTCATTTCAGTAACTTCTATCAAATAAAGAAAAATTCTCCGTTTTTTGTTTTGTGTATGCTTACTGCTGTTTCACCACATCACTTTTGTTTTTGGACTGTGTTTCTATTGACAAAAACTGCTGAAATATATAAAAACAAATGCCAACGTGTCAATAGCCAGGAGAATCGGGGAAGATATACAAATCTGGCGAATATTGAACATACACGGACCTCTGAAAAACCTAGAGGCTAGGCAGGTGTCATGGAGGAGTATGCTTCCCCTGTAGACCGGTTACAACCGCAGTGAGTCAACATTCAATCTCAGATGAAATAATTGAGAAAAATCAATTCAGACAATTTAACATCATCAATCAAACAAATATTCATTCCATCGAATTAAACATTGTATATGTAAACAATGTCATTTTTAGCGACCGTAAAATTTGCAAAATGTCGACATTAAACGTGATTTATAATATTCTTTTGACAACAACTTTTCCGTCAGTAGTTTGCCTCTATATAAAAATGTTCATATGTAAAAATCCCCCGGCATATTGAATCATATGCGGAAAAGGGATACAATTACTGAAAAACAAAAGATTGACAAATCGAAAGCCGAAATCATCACGTTTGTCGTACAGCTTGGTTGCACAATTCACGGCCCTGTCTATAATAAGTACAACATCCAAGTAGGAAGAGTGTATGTGCAGGATCATGTGATGTCTTAAAGCAACACAGACAAAGGCTTTTTATTAGGTTAGAATGTGTCCACATAATATGTTGTAGTTAAAATCTACTGTTCCTGCTACACAAGCGTCAGTAAAAAAAAAAAAGCCTCAGTAAAAGGCGAGAAAAAGTCAAGCAATTGCTTAAGTATCTAATTGAAATAACTGATAGGTTAAATAAGATATATGTGCATGTGTCAATGTATGCATATATTGGAGGGTTTGTTTAGTAATAAAGGTTTCTGCGATACGCAATTTACATCTCTCCGAACAATAGCCCTTTAATTCGGCACACTCCGTCCCTCCGTCAGTGTGGATGACATCAACAAAACGAGCCTTAGTTTTGTCCAGCCGGATACCAAAACTTAAAGGTGGTGTAAACATGGGTCTTGCTGGATCAAGTCCTATTAGATAAATTAATGAAATAGCTTTAATTATGGGCGCAGGCTTTTCGTAATAGGTAAGTCTATACATGGAAACGATTGTGTAGAATACAATATTAGTCGTTTCGTAATGAATATAAAGTTAAAGACGAATATTACAGGAGATGGGGCAACGAGTGATATGTATCTGTTACAAATACATGTACATGTATACAAAAATAAAGTATTACTTACTACACATATATTATTAGGATTCATAGTTGCAGATACGCATTTACGCTAGTTAATATAGCAACGTCAATAATTATGGCGACTTTCTAACAGTGTTTGGTTCACAAGCTATACATTGTACATGTATTTATATTACCCAAAAGTAGACTACTGTGTAATCGAAAAACACCATATGCAACAAAAAGAAGCAAATACATTTAGTTCTTATCTGAAAAACGGGCTCACGAATTACCTTGAGGAGTAGTAGTCGAGTAATTTTGAAATGCGGTACTGTCTCAGATTTATATCTACTGATCCGTGAACGGCAACCAGGTGGTTCTCGGAATTTACCACTATACTCTACATTAAAAGTCTTCAGTGATGTAAAATCGTTTTATGGGGTGCAGTTGACCTACCATGTTATATACCTGATTAGTAATTTAATATCCATATGAATTTTACTTACCACGTGTAAAACTTATTCGATTGACTACACACCATGCAACTGACAATGCATTTAGTTTAAACATATTTTATTGTCACCAATAAATGAATTTGATTATATAAATTATACAATCAAAATATGGATTGGAAAAGAAAGTTCATTTAAACATCCATTTATACATGTGTCGATACGCCGGGAAACAACGCTATGAAATGAATAATGAATTTATCTTATACATTTTTTGATAATGTTCTTTTCATTCATTTAGGACATTTCCTTAATTTCAAGGAAAAATCGGTATTAATTTCTCTTCTCCATTACCTGATATCCATCCAATTCGTCCCTTTGTTTCGTCACCAGCGGAAGCGGCTAATTGAGCTCCTAGACTAATTCCAATCAAATGTACGTCCGATAAATCAACTTGACGTACTCTTTCCAGGAGCTTGATGAATTTTCCCAAAATTTTCCCAACAATCAATGCATTCCAGGCTGCGACTGGATACCTAGACACTGGACCCTTTGCGGCGTCATCCCAATCCAGGACAATGAGGTTCATATCCTCCTTGAAATGAATGTATTAACATATTTGCTATTACCTAGAAAACGTACCAGGAAACTGTAGAAGTACTATGAGATATCCTCATAAATATGAGAAGTTGAGGAACAAGACAGTCTCACCTTGGAAAACAATAGCAAATCCCTATTGGGATGAGACCAGGTATCGGGGGTAGTCAGGAAATGTTGTCAAAAATTCAATTGTAAATGTGTCAAGAATGCCATCTCACAATCAATGGTGTGTTCAAGAATACTTTCTAGGTTAAACTATTACCACGACGCAGCAACGGGTGGTGAAAGTAACAGCCAATTAGCCATTTTCATAAGTTTTGGACAACAGCAGACTGAGTAGTTGGAATACTGATGTACCTCATTATTCTCGATATACAATATATGAAAAGGAAACAAGTTACCAGGTGATACTCGAAAGCCCAAATTCAGTGTAGTGCATGAAATGGAAATGAATAAAGAAGCATTATGGTATCATAGACGTGTAGACGTATACATACCTTTCGAAGGAGAGCTGATGTCATGTTACGAATCCAGTCTGAGTCAAAAGAAGTCGTAAACCCATTTATAAGAAATGTTGTTTTCTTTCCGTCTTTGAATTTTGAGTTTACCAATCCTTCCTCTGTTTTTTCGTCGGAAACTGTAGAAATGACGTCTACTGTGGCCTCGTTGTACGGTTTGGTGTAAAGCCGGAAAGTGACGCCCATCTTCTCCGGCGGGAATAAAGCATTCAACAGCAACAATGATAATTTCAGATTCATAATCGTGAAACTGCATTCAATTCAAAAAAAGAAATTAGTCAGAGAATGTTACGGTATCGTAACTAGATGCAACTCAGGTTGTTTCGGATGTATATATATAGTTTATCTAAGACTTATTACCATAAAATGCTACACAGAAGGTTAATCTTATAATATAGCATGCTAATTTATCATTGCATGACACTTAAAAGTGGCAGTGGTGAACTTCACAGATTAGTGTGAGCAAACGTCATTGTGTCAAATGAAGCTCAGTTAATCTCTTCCAATTCTTGAGTTCATAAAATTTTGAATGGAAATTTATGTACATGTATCTCAATTCAAAAGGTGTGCACAATCTAAATCCCTGGAATAGTACATGTAATTATATTTGTTATAAACCTGACTAGTGATGACGAACTTGTCAAAGTGCAACGATTTGTGAACGACCGGAGTACATCTTGTCAAAGAAAGTTGATGCTAAGAACCTCATTTAGAATGTTTACCTCAGATTATGAGGCCTCCATGGCCGAATGGTTAGAGCATTGCGCTTCAAACCACTCAGTATCTCACCTCTTGTCAGCGCGGGTTCGTAACTTGCTGGAACCTCAACTGATTATGTGAGAAAGTTTGCCAGTTTACTTACGGGTGGCCGGTGGTCTCTTCCCAGGTACATCTGTAACCGGTGTGTAAACTGTGATCTCTCCTCCGCCAATAAAAACTGGCCGGTAAAACCTTAAAAAGTCATCCCCGTTGAATATTGACCCCAGGGTCATTTTTTTACGATTTGGGGTACGATTTTCAATGTTAAAAATTGACCCTGTCCGTTAATTAATGATCCTACCCACGCGTCAAAAAGTGACTCCGGTTGAAAATTTATCCACAATGGCGGGTCATATTTTAACGTTGGGAAATGACCCTTTTTTGGTCAAAGTGCACCTGTACTATCAAAATATCATTCATGTTGTGTATTTCCTGTTTACGTACGGATTGCAGCAGGGTCAAAATTTATTGTTGAAAAATTACCTCAAATGTAGAATATAATTTAAATTTCGATCACGTATAGCCCAATAGAGCTTGAACCTGGAAAGGGGGAGTCACATTTCAGCGTCAATAAATTAATGACCTCATATGAAACAAGTTTCATATTCAGATCTGTAGAATGGTATGTCTATTCGATATATAGTAACAAATTTGAAAACTTGTCAGTAGAGGAAGGGTCTAATTTTAATGTTGAGAAACGACCCCGCGTCGAGAAAATTTCCTTTTTACAATACATTTATCAAAGTACACTTTCATTTTTAAAGCATGAAATACAAATTTACAGACACAGTCGAGACAAATTTCAGTATTGATAAAGACCAATAATAATAGCCTTAGTCCTACCTATACATTTATATTATGTTTGATAGCCATTCTCTGTAACCATTTAACAATTTGGGCACGCATAGTTACGATTTTCTTAAAATTTGCACATGTATTGGTATGAATGGAAGTATAAACTTTTTGACATTTTTAAGATTTTTTTGGCTTTGGTTGCCACGGTAACCGCTCAACAATGTGGAGAAATTGTGCTATTGGAGTATCGCTAGGCCTTTTTCAAAGTAATTTTGCACCCATAAAGAGGATTATTGGAAATATAATTATGGTATCTACAATGTAATTAAGTTTCATATCTCCTCCTTTTCAGAGAAGGCAAATTTTCAATCTTGTCGAGTGTTTTTCATGCTGATTCCATGGTTACAAGTCTGTATAAAATGAACATTATCACTACAAATATCCTATTTTCTGACGAAAACGTGCCAGTAAATAACAATTTAAATTCTTTAAAATTATTTTTAAGTCTACATCTAATAAGAAAAATCATATAGAATTTTCTGTATTCAAATGGTATTGATGCAGGACGTTTTACAAAAAGGTCTGTTTTGGAGAAAAATCCACAAAACATCATGATTTCCATGTAATGACACAATTATGCAGAGAGCTTGCAGTCAGTGGAAGTATTATACCAAAAAGTTTATGTGGAATGAAACTATAGCTTATGAGAAACAGGTGGATTTCTATCATTTAAGTACAGAACAAACGATTTAATCGTATTTTTTCGGGTATTTTACGTACCATTTTTGACAACGATATGTTTTGATTACCTCCCGTACAGGGGCCTCTGTGGCCGAGTGGTTAGCGTGTTCGACTTCGAATCGGAGGGTCCGGGGTTCGATTCCCGCAGCGCCACTCCACGGTTGGCCGTCCCTGTCTTTCGGATGAGNNTTACATGGAATTGGAACTCTTTAGTATCGTTTGGAAAAGAAAGTAATGGAAAATGTCCGTGATATTTAAGTGAAAAGTGATGGTTTAGTGAATCGGCAGTAAAATTTATGAGCGAATTAATCAATTATCATTTTGATTATGTTATTCAATTTTCAGTTACTGTCATACTTTTCGGCTATTTCAATCACGTGACTGAAAAAATGATGTAAACATTCGACTCGAAATACACATATCAGTTGGATCAACCTGTAATTTTTCTGTTCATACCAGTAACTTTGAATGAAATCTTGTTTGTACAGAAAGGAAAATATGTCCCCAAACGACAGAGAACCTGTATTCTGCCTGTCATTGAGGTATAATTGTTTAAAGTCGCTCTTGTATCGAGTGGGTCGTCTTAGCTGATATTTTTCTAAAATAAACAACTGCCGTTCAGGATCAAGCCACATGTTGCATGGGAGTTAAAACGCCTAGGGAAGGATTTTTGCGTGGGTAACAATAAATAGCTAATTTTCTATGCCCTTTAAATTTTAGTTAGCATACTCTTTGTTTTAAAAAAAATATGCATATGACAAATACATTCTACCTAATGCAATCCATTTGTGATAAGTGTAAACTAAAGGAGTAAGCCAGAAGGGAGTGCACATGTTCTGTAGACAACAAAATGTTTCATGAAGGGTAGCCTAACTTTTCATTTTAAGTTTCTAAAAACTAAATTAAAAACACTAATGACTCTTAGACTTAGGCTTACTGGACTTAAACCTCCTCTAGATAATAAACCATCCTCCTCAAACTTTTTAAGTAAAAGTAAAAAGGCATACTTAAATTATTTACAGTTAGAATATTGAATTATGCCCCCACATAGAGCTACATAACTCAAATTTATGTTTAAAAAATTGTATTTGTATAATTTGAAATAGGCTACATGTACACCAAAAGCTCAACATCAATGTTTAAGAGTTAGTAATGTTTCATACCCAAGTTTCTAAAGTGGCAAAGTGTAGATCAGAGGTAGGCCTAGTTTACAAATGATTATTTATTCCCTAGCCAACAAAAAAAAACCGCCAGTGTCCATCATATTAATATTAATTTCAAAGACTGCCCAAAGGTCGAAACAGCCCGACCCCTATGTTTGATTGGGATATCATTTTTATCAACTATTTACATAAGGCTTAGACAATAATTTCATTTTCTAGTTTACACATCTGAAATCTGAGTTTTGGTCTATTTTTTTTTTTCTGGAATCCTCTGTTCCTCTCCTTGGTCTATGATTTTCACCTCTCTGATCCTTCCTCATTAGACCTGACAACTCATACAAGTACATTAAAATTTGTACATGTGTAGTTTTGCTTTTTGTTGAAGGCTGAACACTTGACGCACATGTAAGTCTAGTACATGTATTTGCATGTAACTTACATGTATGAATTCTCAGATTGGCCACTTTTAAGAAGCTATCACTCTAGTCTCTCTTCATGTAGTGGCATAAAAAAGCTCATGAAATAGGGCGATGTTAATGAAAATGTTTTCCCTGGCTAATTATGTTGTTTAATGTGCAATTTACATTTGTAGACAGTGAAATTCTGCATTCAAAGCTGATTATGTACAATAACATGTATTATTTATAAATTATCATGAAAAAATACATATCCAGAAGAATTTAAAGGGGAAGTGGACATCCACCCCCTGGTTCCTACACCCATATAATATGAACAAGAATTATCTAAATGCTAGCACTTAAGGGGGCCTCCTTAGCCAAGATCATCAAGTTTTCCCCAGTGCTTTGTATACAGCAGAGCTTCGACTAAGAGTAATTGTGTAGGAAAGTTTGCCAGTTTTCTTACAACAGATTGGTAGTTTTCATCATCATATATGGTCTGAATTCTGATGCATTTGTAGAGGGGGGGGAGGGGGTTCCCTACTGTATAATCTGAATGTCACCAAAATGGCAGAGAAGTTGTAAAGTCTCCATTTAGCATTAAACAATCTGAATGAGCACTGTTGTTATCGTGGTACCCTTCCTATGATTTGATGGTTAGAATTGTACTTTTTGTTCACCTGGTTGAAAAAGCATAAATTTAAATTGCTATAAAGGGAAATATATCTATACCTTTGTGTATGTGCATGAAAATATACAGTGAAACCTTTCTTGACAGAGACATAACTTTGGTGTTTGTCAGAGAATCTATCTGGCATTCTATGTCCATCCATCTGCTTTTTTCATAAGCCATAGCATTGAAATTCTACATTTAAAGACCTTTATACACACATCAATAGAGATATTTTTGACCTTATGACCTTGACCTTGTCATTTTCAAGGTCAAAACTCCAACAGGTGACATATGACCTCAAACCCTCCAGATAGTGTAACAGGATTTATTATGCCCATTTAGTATACCACAAGTAACATTATAAAAGCATTTTTGAAAATATCTTTTTTTTCTCAATTCTGTTGCCATAGCAACCAAAATAAAGTGGAAATCTATTAAAAATGTATGTTTTACCTATCCAGAAATTTTACCATTATTATTTAAGTATTAAATGAAGCAAAGACACATTGATTGTCCCCTTGAAAATAATATTTTTTTTTATCTAAATTTCATTTAGAAAATTTTAAAAAGTACCTATTTTGTCGCCATGGCTACAGAGAAACTGTGCTGAAATCCATAAGTTTTTTTTTTACTTCATGAGCATAAACATATATTTGGCATTGACAACAAGTATGTCTGATATTGCCAGCTGACCGAAAGAATTTGTCACAGTTTATCAAAATGCACCAAAATTGACTGATTTTGAGAACCCCTTGACCCTCCTATCTTTCCCATTAATATTTATTCTGCAAACGAAATGGTGAATTATATGACCTGCACATTTTTATAAATCATAGGTCCATATGTTATAATAATAGCAATTTTTTTTGAAAATTCTAAGCACAAAATATAATTTTAGCACTTTGAAATATGCTAATTTTGCTTTAAAAAACGGTACTCTTTTCCATTCAATATTGCTACCCCGGTTTCCATGGCAACCGATTTGCAAATTCAGGTTTAAAAATATTTTTCTTGCATTTTATCTCAGTATTAGAAAGTATGCAAAGTTTCATTGAAATTTGAGACTATGCGTGCCCACCTCCATATATAAAAGTGTAAATTCTTTAATCAACTTATTTCATATCTTTAAAATTATAGATTATTTGATATCTATACAAAAAATTTGAACCGCTTCGCTCGCCAGAGTGCATGCCTGCAAATTGTTTGGATCTAATTTGTCTCTACATGTATGCGTTCACTTCAAATGACGTGTAAACAGGTAGCCTTTAACAAGGAAAACAAATATATTTCTTGATGGAAATACCTTTCGATCTTTTTTTCTGGGGGTATATTTTACAAAAAACCCTTAAAAACAAAATCTCAAGTCTTCATATCCCCTTTGAAAAATTCCTAGATCCGCCTATGTTCCCGGTGGCCTTAGATTGAAGGGGAGGGGATTGGAGGTGGAAATACCTACCCATTTGTCCATCCAACTTCATAGAAACCTCGGTTTCCAAAGTTGGAAATTTTTTGAAAAAGTCGTTGAAAATTGACGCCATGGGTGATCAGAATTTAACGGTTGGGTCAATTTTCAACAGTAAATGTTGGGGAAAAAGTAGTTGAAAATTGACCCTGGGTCATTTTTCAACATAAAAAATTGACCCAGCGTCATTTTTGCAACATTAAAAATTGACCCTGGGGCCATTTTTCAACGGGGATCACTTTTTAATGTTACACCGGCACCATATGACTGAAAAATTATCGAGCGTGCCGTAAAGCAAAAACAAGCAAACAAACAAATTTCAGATTATGAATTTTTGATTATGATGTTTATGACTGCTAAACATTCCAACGGGTATAAGCTGCTTATATCTTAAACAGAAGGTTGTTCATGTTGCAGCTATTTTGGTATAGTGGCATTTTGGATACTGCCGTAGAAATCTAGATTAAAATGACTGTTGGTTGCTTTGTTCTATTGTTGTGTGATGTCCCACTAAAAGATGATCTTTCACTGATATGAAGACATCACCGTGTACATGTGTAGGGCGACAATCTTTGCCTATACTCGGCACTTATGGCCATAGAGCAAGGAGGATTATCTACCGTGCTGATACCTACTGCGATACGGGATCTCCACTTTTCTTGTATCATCAGAGAGATGGGGACAGTAAGTCATATCGTTGCTCAGATTCGAACCCATGACCTCACGTTTACAAGGCGAACGCGCTGACCACTGTGTCAGGACCGTCCCAGAGATAAAGGAACTAAAATTGTAAATTAAGGGGTATCGGATGAAAAATGAATCATTTCGACTGAGTATATTCCTTGCCGTTTTACGTTGCTATCATTTTTTAAAGTGTTTAATCAAAGAATGAAATAATCTTTTAAAAAATCACTTTAGATCGTTTAGAAACAAAAGGCCCCATTGGCCTTAGCGGTCATCTGAGTTATAAATTTGGTTGAAATTGGCCAACTGGTTCCTAATAAGCTTAAAATGTGTTATCGTATAGTAACCTTGTGGGAAATGTTTAACCCTAGGGCAGGGCCAAAAATGAACCCAGGGCCTTCTCTTGCAGAGACTTTGAATAAGCACCTCAAAAGAATGCTATATTCCAGAAATGAGCTTATTTGGCCTTGTACTTTCAGAGAAAAAGATTTTTTTAGTTGCAAAATTTGAACCTTTTTTGGCCTAGAGCGGAGCCATTTTTGGATCGAGGGGTGGTTAGAACAAGCTTGAGCCTGCATCACCCAATGTTCATCTTTGGCAAATTTGGTTGAAAAAAATCTTGAGAAGAAGTTCAAAATGCCCCAGCCAATTAGAGGCATTGGTGGCCATCTTGGACCATGGGCCATCATGGTCTCGAAAAGTAATACCACTTGTATGGGACCTTGTGTAGAACATCTTTACCAAGTTTGGGTGTTATCCATTCAGTGGTTGTTGATAGGAAGTTCAAAATGTCTCAGTCAATCAGACACCATGGCGGCTATCTTGGATTTTGCATGGCCCCGAAAAGTAAGAACACTTGTGTGGGACCTTGTGTGGAACATCTATACCAAGTTTGGGCATGATGCATTCTATGGTTCTTGAGAAGAAGTTCAAAATGTCTCAGCCAATCAGAGGCCATGGCGGCTATCTTGGATTTTGCATGGCCCCGAGAAGTAACAACACTTGAGTGGGACCTAGTGTAGAACATCTGTACAAAGTGTTCGCATGATACATTTAATGATTCTTGAGAAAAGTTCAAAATGTCTCAGCCAATCAGAGGCCATGGCGGCCATCTTGGATTTCGTATAGCCCCGAAATGTAACAAAACTTGTATGGAACCTTGTGTTGAACATCAGTATCAAGTTTGGGCATTATCCAATCAGTGGTTCTTGAGAAGTTCAAAATGTCTCAGTCAATCAGAAGCCATAATGATCATCTTGAATTTCGTATAGCCCCGAAAAGTAACAAAACTTTTGTGGGACCTGTTGATAGAATCTGGACAATCCGTGTCCGTGTCTGACATTTACAATTTAGATAGATACTCCCATGATGCTTACTGTTGTAGTTGGACGCCATTAAAGTGATCGTAACACGCACGCTGTGTGATGTCTATTTCATGAGTAGTTTACTGCATTAGGACTTAACAATCTACTCAACATGGTGGCAGCGGTAAGGAAACAAACTTTCTTTATATGTTTTCAAGACAAACAAGCGTGCATTTCTCTACAATTCTCCAAATAACTCTATTTCGCAAAGCGAAAATGTGTTGCGCACGTGGTTTTACTGAATCACCCATTCTCAACTAAGGCTTGCAAATGGCGCAAGAAAACAACGAAGGCGCAGTGGCCAATTTGAGTTTCGCTGCATCCCTAAGAACTCCACCCCCACTTGATATAATTACAGGGAATGTACCTGAAAATTTTAAGCGATGGAAACGACAAATTGATGTTTATATCGCCGCTTCTGGCGTATCTGACAAAAGTCAGAAAGTGCAAACCGCAGTCATTCTTAATTGCGCAGGACCACAAGTCCTTGAAGTCTACGATAATCTAACATGGGATTGCGATGAGGATAAGCATGATCCTTCAAAAGTTCTTCAGGCAATAGAAAACTATTGTAATCCACGGAAAAACGAGGTACTTGAAACTCACCGTTTTTGGAACACTATATATCATGAGCCTTTTGATAAATTCTTAACAGAATTGAAGACGCGTGCAAGTGCATGCAATTTTCAGGAGAAAGAACGGATGTTACGTGACAAAATTGTTTTTTCTGTCACAGGAAAATCACAAGAAATATTTTTACGTGATGATGATCTAAATCTCGATAAAGCAGTGAAGTTATGTCGAGCATATGAACAGTCAAATCAACAGGCCAGAGAATTCCGTGATCAGACTACACCTCAAGCACCTAAAGTGAATGCTGTTAGGTATCAGGATAAGAAAAAGCAAAGTACTAGACGTCCTAATTACAGTAGAGGCTCTAACCCAAAAAGAGAAACTGAAATGCTCAAATTCAAATGTAAATTTTGTGGATACAAACATGCAAAGCAACGTGAAAAATGTCCGGCATGGGGCAAAACCTGTGATTATTGCCATGGCAAAAATCATTTCAAATCGCAATGCAGGAAAATACACAATGTCTCAGAGTTCAGAGATTCAGACAATTTTGAGTCTAACACAGACTGTGAATATGATGACAGTTGGCTGATGGCGGTACGTAATGGCTCCTCCAATAGAATTACAGCAACTCTATCAGTGAACGATAATAACATTAACTTCCAGTTAGATAGTGGAGCAGATATCAACACTATATGTCAGAAACATGTACGCAAAGAGCAAGTATCACCGACAAAGGTCAGACTAAATATGTGGAATAACACAAACGTCAAACCACTTGGCGAGTGTCGTCTTCCAGTAGTCAATCCACGTAGTCAGGAGAAATACAATATCACTTTTATTGTTGTT